>ML784963.1:742886-759959 GCA_009831015.1 Picea engelmannii
TATTATTGTTATGTGTTTTATTTATTTTTTTTAACTTTTATTTAATCTTTAATTAATAAAAAATTAACCTAGTTACTAAACTAACTTAACTATTAATTAATTAATTATTAACTAGTTTAGCCTAGTTTAACTACACTAATTTTATTGCTAACCTTTATTAATCTATTATTTATTTTAGCCTAAGTTTGGTTTACGCATGGATGGGTGGTGAGTGAGATGTAGTCGACTGGACAAAAGGACAAGGGAGTGAGGGCACAGCATGGATGAAGGATGTAGTATGGAGCAGAGGAGGTTTGATGCAATGGATGGATGACACGTTGAGACAGGGCCCAGCGAAAAAATCACCTCATTCCGGACTCCCCCCCCACCGTTAAAGGTAGAACAGTCGAGGGGTTTTGAAATCGCCTGTAGACCGTCCATCTGCGCACTTTCATGATGACCATAGATCTGTGCGCACTTGTTAGTCACCATTCTGGACCCCCCCCACCATTAAAAGAAGAACAATCGAGGGGGTTCAAAATCCACTGTCAGTCGTTGATCTATGCGTCGCTAGATCGACGGTCGATCTAAGCATGTTCTTTATTCTCCAGGCGCGAATTTAGCAAAAACTTAGGGTTAGTGTTTTTTGTGGGTTTTGTGCACTACTTCCCTTCCTTTTGTCTCCATGGGGTTAGGAAACGCCACTCAATGTCAAATATAATGAATTTTCTTTTCTTTTTCTTTCCTTGAAAATAATTTGCAGAAATGAAATATTATTTGCAAGCCAAAATACATCTAGAGTGAAAATTTTCCAGTCAACAGATGATCCTATGAATTATAGGGTTATAACAGTGGCTCCACCTGGGGATGGAAGCTCTTTTGGGAGGTGTCAATAACCATTGAATTGTGAATGTGTAGACTGGATCTTTATTCCCCCCACTCCCATCCCCGACTTTAATCTCATATATATGACGGTGGAGGTGGGGGGAATAATAGAGAAAAATATTTCTCTATTATTCCACCCAACCTCACCCTCATCAATTTCTCTATTATTCCCTCCACCCCCACCCTCACCCTCATACTTCCTCTATTAATAGAGAAATATATTTCTCTATTATTCTCTCCAACCCCAGCCTCATTGCTTTATTTATTAATCCCCCCACCCTCACCCTCATACTTCTTCTATTTTTCCCACCACCTCCACCCTCATATATATGAGGGTGGGTATAGGGGAATAATAGAGGAAACATTTTTTATATTATTCCCCTCACCCCCACGTTTTCTCTATTATTACACCCACCACAAACCTCATATATATGAGGGTGGGGGTGAGGGGAATAATAGAGAAAAAAAATTCTCTATTATTCCCCAATACCTTGTGGATTAAGGTTGGTTGTCATTGATGTCAACTTTTGAAGAAAGCCCCATAGCACATAGGTTTGGGTAATGGACCCAACATTGTTTGATGTAAATATGACTCATTATTTTTTTTTCATGGTTGATAAGAAGTAAACATGGATGAACTCCAAAGTGGTTCCCTTATGGGGAAAGCCCTCACGGGAAGATGCTTTGTGGAGTAAGAGAACCCATGATTAATTGTGGAATAATGAGACAAAGGAAAATGAATTTGTTAGGGAAAATATCCTATATGGATATTTCTTGACATGCCATTTCTGGTGGTATGTGGAACATCACATAACTCCTCATGGTTAGAGAGTTATGGCCATGAGAAGTTGGAGACCCTAGGTTTGGGTAATGGATCCACATTTGTTTTATGGGTAAAGTTATGAGTTATGATATATTTTTAGATAATACTATTCTATATACATAGTACATGTCATGCCATTTCTGTTGGTATGTGGAACGTCACATAACTCCTCACGGTTTGAGAGTTATGTCCTTACGAAGTTGGAGGACCCTCATATGTCATCTAGAAGCCCCAAAAGGTCAAAGTAGTCAAAGTGGTTTAAGAGATTTTAAAAGGTAGATAATAAAGTGAAGTAATGAGTGTATTATAATTTGAAGTGAATACAAAATAAACTATTTCAATAATAAATGTAATGGAGAAATTAGAAGTGGGTTAACCCTAAAATAAGGAAAGTGGGGCCAAGTGACCTAGAAGATGTTTTTAAGGAAGCTACTTGGAGAGTATAAATAAGAGGCAAGGCTATCTCATTTAAGATAAAATTGAGAATATTGAATATCTATTTGTGTCTAAGGTAACCAAGGATATATAAGCCAAAATTCTAAGGGAAGGTGAAGAAAAGAAGGCCGAAATACAAGGAAGGATACATTCTTTCGATGGTGCTTTCTAAGGTATCTTATTTACAGGTCATCTCACCATTTTTACTATAATTTTTTTTCTATAATGATTAAGATGGTGAAATTGCTATGACATTGCGAAAACATAACCAATTATATGTGGTAACAAATTCATAATGTGGGTCATTTTATTTTTGGAGTTACACTCCATGGAAAACAAGGTTTGTGTCTAGTTCTGAAACTAGTCAAAAATAGTTGTTTAGGGTAAAAATGTCATACCTTCTTCATAACAGATCTCAATTCAGTGAGACCAAATGTGTTGGTTAGGGTACAGTCTGTAGTATTCTCTGTAATAGTTTCAGATCATTTCAAAATATATTTCGTACGGGGCATGCTCTACAAGGTCACTCTCTAGAATAAGATAGAACTCAGCAAGGGATGCCATTTTTGCTATAACGCCTTTTTTGAGAGGTTTCAAGTAGTGAAACTTGGAGGAATTGTACAGCACACACTGAGGAACATTGTGTATCAGTTTTAGATCTTTTTCCATTATATTTACAAAATTATGATTACTTCAAGTTAGGGTTGTTGACTAATCCAAAACTAGGCATGTTAGACTAAAGAAAAGTTTGATGAAAATACTAGTCTCTTGTTGTTAAAGTTAAGGAAGGTTTTCAAGAATGTGATCATACACACCAGGTCTATTACAGATATAAAAATCAGATTTGGATGATGAAATTGATGAGGGATTTTGGTTGAGGTACATGTTGATTACATGGTTAAGACAAGTAGTTGATGAGTTGGCACATACATGAGGTGTATAGTTGATGATGTTGGTACATATTGATGAGTTATAGTTGATGAGTAGTTGAAACATGATTTTTACATACTTGGTACATGGTTCTATGCACTTGTTTATGGTACAAGTTGATTACAGGTTTTTTGGTACAGGTTGGTGCATGGTTGATGCACTTGTTTATGGTATAGTTTGATTACAGGTTGATTACAGGTTGAGGTACAGGTTGATTACAGGTTGAGGTATAGGTTGATGCATGGTTGAGATTTATTGGTAAAAGTTAACAATGGTATATCTCACAGTGATTGTGCGACAATGGTTCCATCATTCTACTTCTACTTCAAGGTGGCAGGATGGGGAAAGGACAAGTGGTTGTAGCCACCTTTCAGTTGTATACGGAGAACATAGGGGGTTGTAGCCTCCTTCTAGTTGTAGCCATAGAATTGGGGAGCTGGAGCTTCCCTCGGGTTGTAGCCTGAGAAACTAGGGGGTTGGAGCCTCCTTCTAGTTGGAGCTGGAAAACAAAGGAAGTTGGTGCTTCCAATGAATGTAATTCTTCAAGACATATAAGAAAAACCATTTCGTGGTTTTCTCCGAATTTGGGTTTCCGCGTAAAACACTGGTGTACTGTGTATGTGTATGATTGTTCATTTTTTCATTACTTATTTACTTTGCAGTTATTGGATGATAAAGATACATTGATATAACACTTGGATTATATGGTTAAAAATGATTAAATTGCTCTATTACTTATTCAGCCACCCTCTCAATAATCCAACAATTGGTATTAGAGCGAGGTTCCTTCAGGAAACAGTTTAACCACTAGAAGGAGATCATGGATTATTCTAAGAATGGAGTACCAATGTTTAATGGTCAGAATGGTTTTAAGTATGAGTTGTGGAGCAGAAGGACGGAAGTATTTTTACAGGCATAGGGACATTATATTTGGCTATCGGTTGTTATAGGATATGATAGTTCAAAAAGGGCAAAGATTGCAGCCAAGAAGGAATTGAAGAAGAATAACAAAATAGCAATGGATTTTATCTAGGAAGGATTACCTAAATCGGTAAGATAAAAGGTTGGTAAATGTTCATCAACCAAAGAACTTTGGGATAAGTTACATGACATATATTCTTCACCCATTACAGATTCAGAAAATGTCAAAGAATATACAGATACAGAACAATAAGAAAGATGCTCATCATGTCATACAGATTCAGAAGAGGAAGGGTATGATGAAGCAAAAGTTGATTACAATGAAAAATTGATCAGTGAAAGTAAATATCCATGGAAAGAAAGAGAAGAAAAAAAGTCATCCAAGAAAGAATTGATGAAGCAAAAGCAAAGTGTTCAAGGTTCTGAAAAGGATCAACAGGTCATCAAGAATTTAAGAACTCAACTAGAAGAGGCCAGAAGAATTGAAGAAACTCTAGAATATCAAAAGAAATGTTTAGAATCCAACATAGCAGCACAAAAGGAAGAGACAGAAAAGAGAGAAAAGATATTGATGGATCATCTCAAGGAAATAACCAATGACTTAAACCAACTTGAGGAAGAGTTTGGTCAAGAAGAGTGAAGAATGGAAGAAGAAATAATTGCATTGAAAATCCAACTTGAAGGAGAAAAGAGAACATAAGAGGTCATGAAGTCTCAAATAATGAAGAAATAAGAAGAGGTTGAGAATCTTGAAGAAGAAGTTGTCACACTAAGAGTCAAAATCGTCAATCTCAACAAAAAAGTTGAAGATATAGAAACATCCACATCAGTTTTAGAGAATGAAGAGAAGCACTCTACATTGCTAGAAAAGAAGAATGAAGAAAATAGAACAAGTTATGAAGAAGTACTCAAAGGAAGGAATCATGGTCAACCATAATCTAAGAAAACTATTGAAGATATATCTTCAAGAATACCATCCATGTTCAAGCCACAAAGAAGCTTCAATCATGATCATGATCATTCAAAGAAAAAATTCAAAAGGACTACGCCACAAAGAAGATCATTCAATCCTAGGTATGAAAATTTATTTTATGGTCATTGTTTTTATTGTACTAACTTTGGACATAAGGTTGCAGATTGCATGGATTATAAAAGAAATGTTCAAGAAGACCATGCCTATGTGGTCACACGTAACATTGAGTGTTACAAATGTCATAACTATGGACACATAGACAGTGATTGTAGAAGCATAATCGATACTTCCATGAAAGAGAATATTGATATCAAATATAAGAAAGTATGGATAAGAAAACATGAATAATAGGTGAAAAAAGACCAGGTACCAGAGATTGCAAGATTGACAATAAAACGAGATGAAGAAAATTATACAGAGAAAAGGAAAGATGTCGGATACAGAAAGGTTTGGGAAATAATTGAAATAAAGGAAGGACAGGTAAATAAGGAACATGTTCAAGAGATTGTACTTTCAGACATTGTAGTGAAAGATGAATCCACAGATAGAAAGAAAGAAGTCAGAGCTCAGAGAGATAATGAATCTACCAATGAGGATGATGATGAATCTACCAATGAAGATGATCATGAATACACATCAGAGCAGGAATTGTTCTCAGCCATCCATCTTAGAGACTCCCAAGTAATATGAATATTAGACAGGGGGAGTCTATGCGATAGTTGTGACAGACCAAAGAACCATCCTTTGAGAATCTTGCAGAGTTTGAGAAGACAGATTCATAGCAATCAGTTAGCAGAAGTACAGTTCGATAGCATAATGATAAATGGGTTAGCATTATGGACAGTTGCCCAAATAGAGTCTTGGACAGTATGGACAAAGATGGATTTGTAAGAACACTTAGCAAGTTTGGATAGATATATGATAGTGGAGGAGAGCACGGATTCATAGATTGGTTCAGAGAGCGGTTCAAAGACAAAGGAACATTATTGTAATGGATGATAATTCCATAAGAAATGGCTCAAACAATGCTAATGGATTACAAATTGAAAGATACATTTTAGACATAGGTAGTGCATACATCAGTTCACATTCAAAACAGAGTAATTCTCAGAAAAAACACTGACAAAACTCCCTACGAGCTATGGAAAGGAAGACCAACAAATGTGAAGCACTTCAGAGTTTTTGGAAGAAAATGATACATCAAAAGAGAATATGGAAGAATGGGAAAGTTTGACTCTCATGTGGACAAAGGAATACTTGTTGTTTACTCAATTACAAGGAAAACATATAAGTGTTACAATATAATATTAAACAAAGTTGTGGAAAGCATCAATGTAACAATTGATGAGACAAACAGACCAGAATCAAAGGAAGAAGAAAACAAATCAATGGAACAGCTTTTCGAAGAAGAAGATGAAAAAGAAGTAGAAGAGGAACATGAATATGAAGAGAATCCAATAGAAGCAGAAGAGCAAGTTCAGCAAGTATCTCCAAAGACACCTAGCAAACGAGTATAGAAGAATCATCCTTCAGATCAAATTATTGGAAACAATGATGCAGGAGTTGAGACTAGAAGAAAACTCCATTCACCAGAACAAACACACCTAACACTCTTATCTACAATTGAACCAACCTGTTTTGAAGAAGCCAACAAGGATGAATTTTGGAATAAGGCCATGGATGAAGAATTGGATCAAATAGAGAAAAATGACACTTGGGAATTGGTTCCAAGAACAAAATATAAGAATGTGATCGACACAAAATGGGTTTTTAGGAATCAAATTGAATGAAGATGGACAGGTTACAAGGAACAAAGATAGATTGGTATGTAAAGGATATGCTCATATTGAAGGAATCGACTTTGAAGAGACATTTTCCCCAGTTGGCAGAATGAAAGAAATCTGTTTGCTTTTAGCTTATGCATGCTCCAAAAATGTTAAAGTATATTAGATGAATGTAAAATAATATTTTTCTGAATGGGGAACTTGAAGAAGAAGTCTACATTGAACAACCAAAAGGATTTCAGTTGTCAGAGAACATAGATTATGTGTGTAAATTAAAGAAGGCCTTGTATGGTCTAAAACAGGCTCCTAGAGCATGGTACTCTAGACTGGATAAGTATCTGCAGTAGATAGGGTTCAGAAAAGGAAGTGCAGACAACAACCTCTACATCAAGGTAATTCAAGGTAATATTTTATTACTTGAAGTTTATGTTGATGATATTATTTTTGGTAGTGATGATGACAGGTTAAGCCATAAATTTGCAAAAGATATGCAGAAAGAATTTGAAATGTGTTAGGGTCCTAACCTGCACATAGGTAGAGAAATATATTCGGATGTAATAAAGGTCAATATTAATAAGGCCTTTCAATAAAATAGAATAAGGCAGATGTAAGAAGACCTAATAGAAGCTTCCACTTCTAGAAGTATCTTCCTCTAGATGCTTCTCTTGATAGACATATTTAGTATAAATAAGGGTCGAGGGTATGAAAACCCTAGCTTGGAGATTATTGCAATAGAGCATTGCTCAAATGAAGGTTTCCACCTCAAAGAGGCCCGTGAACATTGCTTTCTGAATCAAAGTGTTATTTTTGTTGTTGTTCTTATATCATTTCCATGTTATTGTGGAGATTATGCTAGTTATATTACTGTTATTCTGCCATTTCTAGCATTTTATTTATGTTTTGCATACTTTTTATATCTAGTATATTACAAGTGGTATCAGAGCACTTTCCTTGGCATAAATTGTGGGAAATGTGTTTTCAAGGTAGAGACATATTCTGGCATCTTTAAGCCACAGAGATCTGTTGCTACACACATAAACCTATGGTTGAGGGATTCATACACGCAGGAAATACAAGTGGTTCTTAAGTGCACATCTGTTGGCCACCCTTGTAACCCCTGTTGGTACCCCTTTGAGTAGTAGTGCATCATACAAAACCTGTGTACAGATCGGCCTAGATTTCCTGAAGCCCTCTTTAGATAAACCGATCGGTCGTCTTACTGCTATAGTGCCACCGAGAACAACACTCGGGAATATACTCTCTAGTACCTGGGTAGTCGAGTAGTACACCTAAGGGTACGGTCTATCCTCCTTAGTTAGTTCCCTAAGATATTGGGCCGAGTACTACTGTTGGACCTTGCACGTATATCAGAGAGCTATAGCACAGGGCAAACCCTTGTCTGTAAAACCCTTGAATACCTAACCATTGGGGGACAGAAACATAAACAAATTAAAATAGACAAGATCTATTGCCACACAACTATGTTCGGTTTGACAAGTAAATACACATTTCATTTTGGTTAAGCATTGGTTATTTCATCGCTGCAGTATTCTTCAGACAAGAGTATAACTCCACGTGTAAAAAAAAAGGTCTGAAAATGTTTTCACCATTATTTGAGACCTATTCCATTGGATTCATCTCTTCGCCCTTATCACATTCATCCATATCATTTTTAGGCAAAAATTTTGACCCCGAACCCCACTTTTCAGTTCACCCATCCGCATGGCCCATACCCATAGCCAAGACCTGGAAGCTCACTTCAACACCTTACAATTTGGTTTCCTCAAGACCAAAAAATAAGTGAAACAAATCAGTGCTATTGTTGCCTCCATCGATACATCCATCAATACAACCATAAATACAACCATGCAATCCTCAATGTAGGAAGTCAAATAAAAATTGACCACCTAGCTTGAATCTGTCTTTGCATCACTCTGCACCAAACTGAAGATCCCTATAGATGACCCTTTCTCTAATGCACCTCCAAAGACTGAAGGTTAACATTTCTCCCATTCCCATACCTTTCAACCCCATCACTTTCAACGAGACCTATGCCTTTCGCGGGTGGATGTGACCAAATTTGATGGCTTGGACCCAACTAGTTGGGTCACCCAAATGGAACATTATTTCTCTTTATAAAACATTACAGATGACTTGGTCAAACTCCGGTATGGTGTTCTCCATCTAGATCAAGAACATTGGAAATGGTGGCAATGGAGAAAAACTTCCCATCAAGGGTATATTGCTTGGACCCAATTTGTGACTGAGCTTGTTGAATTCTTGGATACTGACACCAACCATTTGGGACGTTTGACAAAGTTGAAACAATCAGGAACAATAGAAGACTTCATAGCTTCCTTTGAGCACCTGGTTTTTCGAACAGAGGGCATGATTGATGCTTTCTTTCGAGAATGTTTTATCAATGGCCTCAAGGATGAGATTCGGGCCCATGTCCTCATGGCTCGACCTTTGAGTTGGGTGGAAGCTACTAAAAAATCTAAAGAAGCACAATAGGTTGTATCCTCTCAAAACCATAAACCCTCCATCTTCCAAAGCCTCATGAATCATGTCTTTTGTCCTTTTCTCCATCATTTTGTCTTAGTTTTCTTTGATGATATCCTCATCTACAACAAAACCTAGATAGACCATCTTACTCATGTGGATCGAGTTCTCCATCTACTCTCTCAACACCAACTTTTCTTGAAACAATCTAAATGTGCTTTTGGTGCCTCATAAGTAGAATACTTGGGTCATTTGGTTGGCAAGGATGGCGTTAGGGTGGATCTGAAAAAGATTGAAGCTATGCAAGAATGGTCGCACCCAAAGACTCTCAAAAGCTTGCGTGGATTTCTATAATTAACAGGGTATTATCACAAGTTTGTTAAGAATTATGGAAAGATTGTAGTACCTCTCACTTCTCTCCTCAAAAAGAACTCTTTCACTTGGACTCCAGCTACTGCTCAAGCTTTCCAAACCTTGAATATGGCCATGTGCACCACTTCGGTTCTGGCCCTTCCTAATTTCACAAAGACCTTTGTGTTGGAATGTGATGCCTCAGGGAAAGGAATCAATGTTGTCCTTATGAAAGAGGGTTGACCTTTGGCCTTCACTAGCAAGCAACTATCTGAAAGGAATCTGGGAAAACCCATCTATGAAAAGGAAATGTTGGCTATTTTGCATGTCATTGATCTGTGGCGCCCTTATCTCTTGGGGCAACATTTCCAAATTAAGACAGACCATCAAAGCCTTAAGTACTTTCTGGAACAACGCATTTCCTCCCCGGAGCAACAAAAATGGGTGACTAAACTCTTTATATATGATTATGATATAATTTACAAGGAAGGTAAAGACAATGTGGTGGTGGATGCACTGTCCTAAAAATATGAAGAAGCAGGATCCATTTTTTCTCTTTCCTTTATTGTACCAGATTAGCTCCAAGTTGTTCACCAGGAATGGCTACAAGATCCCAAAAGTTTGCATCTGATCCAACAATTGCAAACCAATGCTCCAGCTCCCCCAGGGTACTCTTGGCTCTAGGATGAGCTTTAATACAAAGGCCATTTGTATTTAAGTAAACAATCAAAGCTTAAATCCATGGTACTTTCTGAGCTTCATGCTACACCCACAGCGGGGCACTCTGAGTTCACCAAAACCTATGACAGGGTCAAATGTTCTTTTTTTGTGGATGGTATGAAACAGGACATCCGTAATTTTGTCGTTGAATGTGATGCATGTCAATGCAACAAGGGAGAAACAGTCAAATATCCAGGCACACTACAACCACTTCCGATTCCACCTGCTATTTGGAAGGATATCTCTATGGACTTTATTACCGACTTACCTAAATTAGGAAATAAATTAGTCAAAATGGTGGTTGTGGATCGCCTTTCCAAGTATCCTCATTTCTTCACTCTTCAACACCCATTTACTACATCCATGGTGGCTCAAATTTTCATGGACCAGGTCTTCAAGCTTCATGGCATGCGACACTCTATTGTTTCTTATCATGACCCAACTTTCACAAGTAATTTTTGGCAAGAATTGTTCAAGCTGCAGGGCACACAATTGCATCTCAGCACAACTTATCATCCCCAGAATGATGATCAAATGAAAGTTGTCAACAAGTGTTTGGAAACATATCTAAGGTGTTTTTCCTCTCGAAAGCAAAATCAATGGGCTCAATGGTTACTCCTAGCTGAATGGTGGTACAACACTTCCTACCATACAACTACAAACATGACTCCTTTTGATGTGGCATATGGACAGAATCCACCTTCAGTTCTCTCATACTTAATGGGTACCTCGAAGGTCCAGGTGGTTGACCAAACACTTACAGTTCGAGAGGATATTCTCCATACCCTCAAACAAAACTTGGTCATGGCACAAAATTGCATGAAGCAACAAGCAGATCAAGGTCACTCTGAACATAAATTTGCAAAAGGAGATCAGGTGTTTCTGTGACTGCAACCATACAAGCAAACTTCCCTCAAGGCCGAGCATTGTCAGAAGCTAGCGCCCAAATTTTATGGTCCTTATACAGTTCTCAAGCATGTGGGACAAGTCGCCTATCAGTTAGCTCTACCCAGTCATTCGAAGCTACATCCTGTTTTTCATGTTTCATGCTTAAAGAAGGTGATTGGAACTAGGTGCCAAATTCAAACCAACCTTCCCGAGTTAGCTGAAGAAGGATCCATTTGGCTACAGCCAAAAGAAGTTTTGGACCAGCGTGAGCGTCACCTGCGTCAGAGAACCATCAAGGAAGTGCTAGTCTAGTGGAAAGATACAACCCCAACAGATGCCACATGGGAGCCAACTACCATTCTGTAGTAGTTTCAACAACTCAATCCTTGAGGAAAAAGTTGTTTTTAAGGGGGTGGACATGTTAGGGTCCTAACCCGTACATAGGTAGAGAAATATATTCGGATGTAATAAAGGTCAATATTAATAAGGCCTTTTAATAAAATAGAATAAGGCGGATGTAAGAACACCTAATAGAATATTTAGCTTTTAGAAGGATCTTCCTCTAGATGCTTCTATTGATAGACATATTTAGTAAAAATAAGGGTTGAGGGTATGAAAACCCTAGCTTGGAGATTATTGTAATAGAGCGCTGCTCGACTGGAGGTTTCCCCATCAAAGAGGCTCGTGAACATCACTTTCTGAATCAAAGTGTTATTTCTGTTGTTTTTCTTATATCATTTATGTGTTATTGTGGAGATTATTCTGGTTATATTACTATTATTCTGTCATTTCTAGCATTTTATTTCTGTTCTGCATACTTTTTATATCTGGTATATTACAAAATGTCGCTACTTGGAGAACTATCCTTCTTTCTGGGACTTCAGATACGTCAAAGCAACCAAAGAATTTTTATTTCTCAAACCAATTATATCATAGAAATGCTAAAGAGGTTCGGAATGGAAGATTGCAAACCAGTTGTCACTCCCATGCAAACCAGTTTCAAGTTGAGCAAAGACAATGATTCAAAGTATATAGATCAAAGGCAATACAAGTCAATGATTGGCAGTCTATTGTAAGTGACAACATCTAGACCAGATGTAATGCAAGCAGTTGGACAAGTGGCACGTTTCAAGAAGCACCAAAGGAATCACATGTATTAGTAGTGAAGAGGATTTTGAGATATCTCAAAGGAACAAAAGAGTTTGGGCTATGGTATCCAAAAGGAAAGGATCTATCACTAATTGCCTACACAAACACAGATTAGGTAGGTTTTATTGATTACTGAAGAAGCACCAATGGAGCAATGTTCTACTTAGGTGAGTGTTTAGTATAATGTCTGAGAAAGAAACAATCATCATTATCTCTATCTATAGCCGAGGCAGAGTATATTGCAATAGCAACATGTTGTACACAGGTTATTTGGATGAAACAAACTTTGACAGATATACATATGGAGTATGATGAGCCCATTCCAATATATTATGATAATACAAGCGCCATCAGTATCTCAAAAAACCCAGTGATGCACTCCAAGACGAAGCACATTCCAATCAAGTATCACTTTCTATGGGAACAGGTTGTAGAAAGAACATCAGAGTTGAGTATGTGGGAACAAAAGAACAAGTGGCAGACATCTTTAAAAAACCACTTCCATGGGAATCCTTTGAATATCTTCGCCAAAGAATTGGAGTTATTTCTACTCCAAAATGAATGATTTTTTAATGCTTATCTTATTTGTCTTATATGTACACAAGGAAGCACCATAAGAGGACAATTCAATCAGGGGGAGCCACCCCGGATGGAAAGATACCTTTTCCATTGATGACAAAGGGGGAGAGATTTATCATATGCAGAGGACAGAGACATGGTTCCAAGGTGAGCATGAGTGATATGATTTTAGTATTGCATTAGAGTGTTGCCATCAATGCCAAAGGGGGAGATTGTTGATTAAGGTTCGTT
The DNA here is from genome assembly GCA_009831015.1 of Picea engelmannii. Taxonomy (NCBI): domain Eukaryota; kingdom Viridiplantae; phylum Streptophyta; class Pinopsida; order Pinales; family Pinaceae; genus Picea; species Picea engelmannii. Next base: position 756,037 of record ML784963.1, read on the forward strand.
ATCATTGATGTCAACCCTTGAAGAAAGCCCCATAGAAAAAAGGTTTGGTTAATGGACCCAATATTGTTTGATGTAAATATGACTTATTATCGTTTTTTCATGGTTGATAATAAGTAAATATGAATGAACTCTAAAGTGATCCCCTTATGGTGAAATCCCTCACAGGAAATTCTTTGCGAAGTAAGAGAACCCATGATTAATTGTGGAATAATGAGTGAAGGAGAGTGAATTTTTCAAGGAAACTATACTATATGGATATTTCTTTTCATTCCATTTTTGTTGGTACGTGTAACATCACATAACTCCTCACGGTTAGAGAGTTATGGCCATGAGAAGTTGGAGACCCCACGTTTGGGTAATGGACCCAAGTTTGTTTGATGGGTAACGGTACGAGTTATGATATATTTTCATATAATAATATTCTATATGTATATTACATGTCATGTCATTTCTGGTGGTATGTGGAATGTCACATAACTCCTCACTGTTTGCAAGTTATGGCCTTATGAAGTTGGAGGACCCTCATATGTCATCTAGAAGCCCCAAAAGGTCAAAGTAGTCAGAGTGGTTTAAGATATCATAAAAGGTAAATAATAAAGTGATGTAATGGGTGTATTATAATTCAAAGTGAATACAAAATAAATTATTTCAATAATAAATTTCATGGAGAAATTAGAAGTGGGTTAACCCTAAAATAAGGAAAGTGGGGCCAAGTGACCTAGACGATGTTTTTAAGGAAGCTACTTGGAGAGTATAAATAAGAGGCAAGGCTCTCTCATTTAATATACACTTGATAATATTGAATATCTATATGTGTCTAAGGTAACCAAGGATATCTAAGCCAAAATTCTGAGGGAAGGTGAAGAAAAGAAGGCCGAAATGAAAGGAAGGATAAATTCTTTTGATGGTGCTTTCTAAGGTATGTTATTTACAATTCATCTCACCATTTTCACTATAAGTTTTTTTCTATAATGATTCATACCATTAAATTTATAGTCCATTGATAAAATATATCCAAGTATTTGTGGTAAAAAATTCATCTTGTGGGTCATTGTATTTTGGGAGTTACACTCTGTGGAAAATAGGGTTTGTGGCTAGTCCTGAAACTAGTCAAAAAGAGTTGTTTCGGGTAAAAATGTCATAATTTTTTCATAAAAGATCCAAATTCAATGAGACCAAATGTTTTGGTTAGGGTGATGTCTTTAGTATGTTGTGTAAAAGCTTCAAATAATTTCAAAAAATATTCCGTGTGTGGCGCGCTCTACAAGGTCTCTCTCTAGAATAAGCGAGAATTCAACAAGGTATGCCATTTTTGATATAACGCCTTTTATGAGAGGTTCCAAGTAATGAAACTTGGAGGAATTGTATAAAACACACTAGAGAATATTGTGTATCAGTTTGAGATATTTATACATTATAGGTACAAAGTTATGATTACTTCAAGTTAGGGTTGTTGACTAATCAAAAACTAGGCATGTGAGACTAAACAAAAGTTTGATGAAAATGCTAGTCTCTTGTTGTTAAAGTTAAGGAACATTTTCAAGAAGCTAAAAATCATATTTGGATGATGAAATTGATGAGAGATTTTGGTTGAGGTACATTTTTAGTACATGGTTAAGACAAGTAGTTGATGAGTTGGCACATACATGAGGTGTATAGTTGATGATGTTGGTACATATTGATGATTCATAGTTGATGAGTAGTTGACACATGATTGGTACATACTTGCTACATATTTCGATGCACTTGTTTATGGTATAGGTTGATTACAAGTGTTTTGGTACAGGTTGGTGCATGGTTGATGCACTTGTTTATGGTACAGGTTGATTACAGGTTGAGGTACAGGTTGATGCATGGTTCATATTTATTGGTACATGTTTGTAGTGGTATATCTCACAGTGATAGTGTGAGAATGGTTCCATCATTCTACTTCTACTTTAGGGTGGTAGGACAGGGCAAGGATAAGTGGTTGTAGCCACCTTCTAGTTGTAGCCGGAGAACATAGGGGGTTGTAGCCTCTTTCTGGTTTTAGCCAGAGAATTGGGGAGTTGGAGCTTCCCTCAGGTTGTATCTTGAGAAACTAGGGGGTAGGATCCTCCTTCCAGTTGCAGCTGGAAAACAAAGGAAGTTGGTGCTTCCAATGAATGTAATTCTTCAAGACATATAAGAAAAAACATTCTGTGGTTTTCTCCTGATTTGGGTTTCCACGTAAAACACTGGTGTATTTTGTATGTGTATGATTGTTTATTTGTTCATTGCTTATTTACTTTGCAGTTATTGGATGATAATGCTACATTGATATAACAATTGGATTATATGGTTAAAAATGATTAAATTGCTCTATTACAGATTCACCCCCCCTCTCAGTAATCCAACATCCCCCACCCTCATATATATGAGGGGCACTTTCTCTATTATTCCCCCAACCCCTACCCTCATATATGGGTAAATAATAGAGAAATCACTTTCTCTATTATTCCCCCAACTCCCACTATCATATCATATATATATGAGGGTGGGGGTGGGGACTCTAATAGAGATATATATTTATCCACTATAACCCCACCCCTAGATATGTCTATATTATTCCCCCCACTGCCACCGTCATATCATATATATGAGGGTGGGTGTAGGGGGGATATTAGAGAAAATAATTTCTCTAATATTCCCCACACCCCCACCCGCACCCGCACCCTCATATAGATGAGGGTCGGGGTGGGCAGAATAATAGAGAAATATCTTTCTCTATAATTACCCCCACCATATTTCTCTATTATTCCCTGCACTCCCACCCTCATATATATGAGGGTGGGGGTGCAGGGAATAATAGAGAGAGTGCTTTCTCTATTATTCCTTCCACCCCCACGCTCATATATATGAGATGAGGGTGAGGGTGGGAGGGATAATAGAGAAATATTTTTTTCTATTATCCCCCCCATCCACACCCTCATCTCATATATATGAGGGTGGGGGTGGGGGGAATAATAGATAAAGTGCTTTCTCTATTACTCCCCCCACCCAAACCGTCATTTATATGAGATGAGGGTCGGGTTGGGGGGGACAATAGAGAATATGTTTTCTCTATTATCCCCCCCATCCCCACCCTCATCTCATATATAGAAGGGTGGGGTAGGGGGAATAATAGAGAAAGCGCGGAATAATAAAGAAATCACTTTCTATATTATTCCCCTTACCCCCACCCTTATATATATGAGATGAGGGTGGGGGTAAGGGGAACAATAGAGAAAGAGCATAATATGGAAAGTGATTTCTTTATTATTCCCCCCACACCCACCCTCATATATATGAGATTACGTTGGGGGGATAATATATAAAGATATTTCTCTATTTCCTCCCCCCACCCCCACCCCCGCCCTCATCTCATATATATGAGGGTGCAGGTGGGGGGAATAATAGGGAAAATGATTTCTATATTATCTCCCACAGCCCCATCCTCATATGGTTGGGGGGATAATAGATAAATCTCTTTCTCTATTATTCCCCCCACCCTCATCATATATGGGGGTGGGGGGAATATTACAGAAATTTTATTTCTCTAATATTCCCCCAACCCCCACCCTCATATATGAGGGTGGGGTTGAGGGGAGTATGAGAGAAATCACTTTCTCTTAAATCCTTCCCACCCCCACCCTCACCCTCACCCTCACATATGATTTCTCTCATATTCCCCCCACCCCAAACATCATATATATGAGGGTGGGGGTGGAGGGAATATGAGAGAAGGAAAATATATATGAGGGTGGTGGTGGGGGGAATATGAGAGAAAGAACATATATATGAGGGTGAGTGTTGAGGAAATATTAGAGAGTGGATATGGGGGGGATATGAGAGAAAATACATATATATGAGGGTGGGGGTGGATGGAATATTAGAAGGTGGGGGTGGGGATAATATGAGAGAAA
>ML784964.1:0-12079 GCA_009831015.1 Picea engelmannii
AACCTTTATGTTCCCTAAGAGCTAAGACTGACTCCAAACCAAGAACCTTACACAATGTTGATCCCACTCAAGATATTAGCGCTCCATGGGCACAAAGGATTGAAGAAGCAATAAATGACCTTGCCAAGAATCAAACCCTAATGATGAACAATATCACTAATTTGGAAAGGTCACAACAACAAGCCACCAAGCCTCCTTTTAGGGTCCAACCTTAAAGATCGAGCCAAGCATGGAAACCTAAGGCTCCAAATTAACAAAGGGTTCCCAACAGTCTAGATCCTTCAAATGTTATAAGTCAATAGGAGACCCCTTGATGTATACCTTGTGGTAATTCACTATGATGAGCACCCACCTTTCTATATTTCCCTACAAATGAATAATAAGTGTTTGAACAATTGTATGCTTGACTCAGCGGTGGGTGAAAATTCCATGGTCTTGAAAGTAATGAGACAATTAGGTTTGGAAGTCACAATTCCTTACATAAATGTCTATGGGATTGAATCCAGGGTTATTCCCATGCATGGTGTGATGGAAAACGTGAAGGGCCACCTTGATTGATATCCCGAGATAGTTTTTCTAATGGACATTGTGTTTATAGATGATCTAGATATTTGGGGAATGCTTTTATCTAGGAAATTTTCTACAATGTTGGGTGGTACTTTACAGATGGATTTGACCTATGTTACTATACCCATGGATGATGAAACCAATGATCACCTACCCAACTTACCAATGGCAAGGGATCATGTTCAAGGAATCCCCTCTGACCTTTTTCCCAGATGACCTCCCTTTATGATGGAAGACCCCGTTCAATACCCACTTACAAAGTTCTCAAACAAAACTTTGTTACAACGAATCTTCTCTTGTTGTCCCTTGGATCGATTTCAACAGTAATTCCAATCTGTTCCTAGTTTATGAATTAGCGGTTCGAACCAGAGGCTCTAAACTAAGCTCTCTTCATTCTTTTCTTTCATATGACCAAATTCTATAACCGGAGGATAGAGCCCATTCATCAACTCCTTAGGATTCCTCGGAATCAACACTTACGTCATACAACATCGTGCTAGGAACCCTCAACTACTTTGCGAGGGACTGCAGTTCTAGTCCAGATCTATAGGCAATGATTACCTACAATAACCTGGTACCAACACATGTATTGTTATTTCCCCATGTGGTGAAATTGCGGTGGGGGGGGGATCCTCCATATTAAACAATGAATAATTTCACCATGCACACTTAACATAGACTGTCGATCTACACCCCTCGATGGACGACTAGATCTCATTTGTTCACAATAATTCTAAAGGTTAGATCACCGTTGATACAAAATTTGATCAACAGTCTACATTAGGACTTGATCTGATGGTTTATAGTAGACTAGATCTATGATCCTATTATCCCCAATTTCTAGGGATAACTGAGGAGATTATGTCTCGAGGCCCTCAGGTTGCAGACATGGAGTACTGAGATATAGATAGATAACAACGTCCACTTGCATAGACATAGGCCCACTTCACCACCACAGATCTCAGGTCCATCATGACGGTATCCACCACATCAACTTGCTTCCGAAAGTTCATCGGTTCTTGCTCCATGAGGTATAAGACAAGTATTATGGTGAGTGTCATTTCAATATTTGAGGCATCTGAGCATGTTTCATTTGAAGTTGTTTTTTATTATAGAACTCTTGCTTGGAAAGTATGCTCTTTTCCCTATTTTACCTTGGTGGTTGATATTGTGCCCTAGTAAGTGGTCACCCTTAGGAAGAGGCCATGCTACTAGGAGGTCTTATTAATGTGCCATCGTACCATTCCCAACCATACTTACCACTTTCTATTATTCATCCATTTCATGCCCCCATCTTTTGTAATTTTCTGGTGTATTGACCCAAGAAGGGGTTGTACCTCATCTCATGGGAAGAATGGGCTGAAGGCCTAGGGGTTTGTAGCTGGAAAAAGATAAAATCCAATCATAAAAATTCTAGATGCTCGCCCAAGGATCTCGATGACAATGAAATATCTCTTGTAAGAAACTGATGGGACCCATGAAAAATAACAATATAAAAATGCCAACCAAGGTAGAACATGTGTGGGCAATGTTTTTCATGCTTAGGTAGAAGTACCACACATTGTCTTCAACTTGGGGAAGCATAATGTGACCAGGGTAGATTCAAGGTGGGAAATTTGCCTCCTTGAATCTACCTTGGGAGAAAGACTCCTTGGCTGAAATTTGCACCACTCTTGGGAAATTTCACATATCTCTCTCTTCTACTCTCTCTTGTGATGGATTTTCTTTTCTATTGGATGGAGAAGTGATGCACTATCTCTCTTGGATGTTAATTCTTGCATTGTGGTAGAATTTTCTTGGTTAAAAATGAGTTTATCTTGTTGATGCTTGGACTAGGTAAGGAATCTATGCTTTGTTGTTGCTTCTTTCTTAGTTTCAAGTTTAATTTTCTAAGATCTTTGGGAGTATAATGGAATACAACCCCACTAATCCTATCATAATTGTCTTGAATAATCTATTGTACAAAGGGTTACTAGGATAAGTAAAAGAGCTTACACCCTCCTAGTTTTCTCCTTTCTAGTATTGCTTGTCCTAGGGAGTAAAAGGGATTACACCCCTAAGGAAGTAGCATAACTAGCTCACTCATTAAAGGAATCCATAACCCAATATTTTTAGACACTAATCTCTTTCATTGGAGAAATAAAAGCATTGCATTGGTATACGTGAAATTACAAGATATTGAAATTATCTTAGTTGGAATCTTTTCTATGTTCTTTAGGCTTGCTAAATCCCATAGGGAATCTTGATTGGATAAGGATATCTTGTTGTTGTTATAAATTAAAGATACAACCATTAGGTTTGCAACAAATTTCTCTCAAACTCTCACTTTTACTTTATTTAATTTCAACCATTAGAATTTGCTTGAAAGCTGCCATAATGAACTACTAGTTGTTGTGGATCTTTTGGGCGGTTTACTTGAAATTTTTTATGGTTGGAATTTTATGTTGTAGAATATGTATGCTACAGACATAAGGCTGTCATAATTTCTCTGCAATAACATCATTTAACAACCTTACATTGTTGCTAAAGTCTTGTCTTATTTCACTTGAGTTATACTAGTCATTGCTAGCTCATCTCTTGCATATTTAACTAGACTTTTAGTGACATGTTTAGCAGCTCTAATTATCGTTCATTTTTTGATTTATATCATAGTTTACTGCTGCTATATAGGACAACAAGTTTCACTTGCTTTTCCATTGGAATATTGGGCTTGTATTTTCATCTTTTCTTGTGTTTCAGACAGGTACAACAATCTTTTGCAGGTACACTGCTTCTTGGAAACCTTTGGAAACCTTCCCTCATCGACAATAATTCATCCAAGTCCTTCAATATATCCACAACTTGACCTATAGGGGATTTATCCTTCATCACTTCACTTTCCATCTCAATCCCCTTAGGGTCACCTGAGACTCCCCCCTTGTGTAGGATTTATTTTTAACTAAAGTGAGGTGAGGGTTTATCTAAGGTGATATTGGGTAGACTCTCCCATAGTTCTCACAATTTTGTGGATTGGGTCAGGCTTTTTCCACCCTAAAATTTGAGCGATAACATATCCAACGATGTACGTTCCGTCACATTCACCAGGTGATGACACCAACATGTTCACAACAAGAAAGATATATTTTGATCTTGATCTCAATCTACAACCTCTCAACGCGTCCTCTGAGTAAAATCATTCAATCAAAATTGGTCTTTTGATTCTCGCAACATGTGTATGTGTAATTTAAAGAATGGAGAGAGAATAATTAAATACATAGAATTAACCCTGGTTTACACACCCACTATATGATCTTTCATTATATCATTAAAGGAATAAAATCACACATGAAGGCTCGTTCCTTCTTGGTCTCTTGGATCTCTGAAATCTACACTTTCTCACACTCAATCTCATAGAGACTCTCTAAAGATTGACTCTTGCGAAAACATTCAATATATTTTTATCTCTCGGATAGCTCACAATCCAACAAAAATCTTGATTTATCTAAACAAAATCCCAATCTGGAAATTGTTCCTAAACTCTAGCAACAACTCAACACCTTGCAAACAAACTCAACGAAAATGTCTTTTAGATAATTTTTTTAATTATTACAAATATAATAAAAGAAAGTAGGGAACCAACTCCCTTGATAGATGTTTGTGGCCATTGGGGTCAATTTCAAGATCCACTGGTAGATGCTCCTACATCAAACTCCCGAGGAAGATTTTTTTTTTCCATGGGATCTTCAACACTTGCAGCATACTTGGAAATTTATGTCGTTGTCATCCAAGTAAAATCCTCAATGGGTTGATTCTTCCACTCAACCACATATTGAAATTATTCTTTACCTATGGTTTTCTTTGTCACTTTCTAATCTAGCACTATCCCAATCTCTTTTTGCACTAGTCTGGGTAGTTGTCCTTTCCATCCTATGGTATAATCTTGTAACATCCATATTTTCACTGACCACATTTTCATAACAAAGATTATTCTTTGAGGACACTTTCATACAAGTGATCCAGCTAAACATGGTACTTTATGATTATCTGATTTGGTTTATGAGTTAAAGTTTATGCTATAATTAAAGGTTAAAATTTTGATATGTTGTTTATATTGATGTATAAAATTGACTTGTATTATGATGAGGTTTCCTGAGTGTGCAAGAAACATAATGCGATGAGTATGTTGATGGCATCGACATAACACCTTGGACTCTGGATTGAGTCAGGGAGTGGACTATTGACTTTGTTTATGAGTACTTGATTTTATTACGCCTATATTATGATGATGATTTCGGTGATGGATTCCATGTATAAGATTTATTAACATCATTTTTGTTGGTGGATGCAGGCATGATGATGCTTGCTAATCCTACTCACATATGGAGTAAAGGGGTCATGCACAGATATCAGATAGATGAGGAAGAGGTGTGGTAGTGTCCCTTTCACAACCTACTAGCACTCATGTTGTGACCTTAATTGAAGGTTAACGACTACCTTGTTCCTGAGAGGTTCATGATGTCATGAGGTCAAACTGAGACAGTCTCTCATGGGGATTTTTGAGGGGTGTGCAATAAGTAGGATTCATTATTCCTCAGTAAGCCCTTAGATTCACACAAGGTCGACAAGTGGAGTATTGACTCCAAGAGTCAGACAACTTCCAAACTAAGTCAAATGGTGAGTGGAACCCTTGGAGAATGTAGGTGCATCTTGAAGGGCACATCGCATGAATAATTTAGTGAGTTATTAAAAGTCTAGAATACCTTAGAGAATAAAAAAATACTTAGAACTGATAGAAAGAGAATATAAATTTATACAAATTTATAAACTAGAAACATAATAAATATAAGTCAAATTGTTATGCCTAATAAATTTTTATAGAAATGGGTCTAAGGGAAATCAGACTAATTAAAATATAGAAAGGGAGAATAACAATTAAGACATGTGCACAATGTGTGCATGAAATGAATAAAAATATTTTTAATAAAAATAAACTATTTCATGAGAGAATGGATTGCCAACATAGAGTTAGAATCCTAAGTCAATCTAGATGCTAAATCCTAACTAAGAGAAGAGTCCTAATCAAACTCCAACTGTAAATTAGTTAGGAGAAACAATAAAGAAGAAATTGGGGAACTAAGGGACAACTAGGAGAAAATCTAGGAAATAATTGTGGATGTGAGAGAAAATGCTATTTTTTTTTATTAAAAAGAAATAAACATGTGAAACTTGGGGAAAGTGTGACATGTGTTGGGGGTGAATAATCTCTAATTTAATTTTTAAAAATTATTTAATTGTGCTTGAATTGACAAGTGTCAAAACAATGTTTCTTATAAAAAGAAGGAAGAGTAAGGAGGAAATGACACTATTATTGGATGACTAAAATGCTGTCAAAAAATTTCATGACTAGTTTACTTGTGTGAGTTGGGCCACAAGCTTTGTGCAAGAGGTGGAAGCCTCTCCTTGCGAGCGCAAGCTTGACCTAGTTTTTGGATCTGGAATTTTGTGTGTAATCCCTTTGCGGATCGGGGGCTAAGGGGGAAGAAGAGTACCCCTAGCATAGGCTAGGAGGTACCGATAAAGTCATTGATTAGTAGAGAAAGGAAGGGACACAGTGCAAGATTTCTAGTTGAAGATCATCCTCATATATTATTATACATCCAGTTACAATAATTCCTTGTCTAGCTATTTTATTTTTATTACAATCCTTGAATTGTAAAATTGAGTATGTATGGAAAAATATTGATTTGTGACATAACATTTACATTCATTATGTATGTATGCAATTTCTTGTTGTAGATAGACTGGATATTTTTAGCAGGTTCACAATGGATGTTAAATTAATTGCTGTAATAACCATTGAAGAACGTTTAATTAGTGGCATAGCATTTCCGATCATTATGTATGCATATAATTTTCTTATGATAGATGGAGTATGTCTTTTAGCATGCTCATAATGGATTTTAAATAAATTCTTTTATAAATAACTGTATAGAATTGGGTTGTAAACTTTCGGGTAAACATGGATTGCTCTCATATTATCTCAATTTCACTTCGTTAGAAAGGATCAACACCCTAGATAACTCTTGAGTCCCTAGATGTAGCATTAATTTCTATTTAAATAGGGCCAAGGAGGTTGAGACCAACATTTCTCTCATTCTTGTTTTACATTCTCTTTAAAAACCTGCATCCAATAAAATCCTATGCAGAGATGAAAAATTCAAGGTCCTAGCTTAAAAATTCAAATTGGAGCAACCAATTTAAATAAATACTTATGTGTTTACACTTATGCATTTTATTCTTACCTTTGTCATATTAAAGGTTCTTGATTGATCAATGAAATATCTCCAGAATCCATGGGAGGCTCACAAATGCGATCTGATGTCTCTGTGTCGTGTTTTCATTTCAAATTTCGTTTACTTTACCCGCGTTTATAATTTTGATTTGAATTGTGATCCAGGTGGATATCGGTGTCCACCCACCTTTTCCAACTGGCTCAAAACAGTTTTCTGACAATTTTGGTAATTTACTATTTTTAGCAGTTTTTAACTTTCGGGGCCATTTTGAGGCCCTAAATGATGTTTTTTGGGGGAAAATGTTTGAAATATGAAATTTCATTTGATATTGCACCTAAAATGAATCTCCTCGACGATACCTTTCCAATGGGATATCATACGCCTAAAATGTATATCGTATGCAAAAGTTACGACCCTAGGAAGTTGATGTACTTACTTAACCAAACGGGGCCCACATGACTTTTGGCACTTCATCTCCTAGGGTTAGGTTTTTGGATGTTGAGGGATTTTGACATTCCTTCTTATTGTAAAAAGGCCTTCAGAGCCTCATTGTAATCATATTCTTGTGAATGTGAGTAGCCGTCACATCTCTTCTCAGAGATAAGCTGCCACCATTCTAGCGAGTCTTTCACTCTGTATTTTTACAGTCTCTGTACATTTATTTCATTAATAGAAATCGTGTATTACTGTATAGCTGTGTTTATGGTTGCATCTCTGATACATTTATGCTATATTATTTAATATATGCAATATCTCTATGCATTTCTTTATTATATCTCCGTTCTCATTCTGTGCCAAAAATAATCCGAATCAGTGGTATCAGAGCAGGATGATATTGATCGTTTTTTCAGTGCATGTCCCTGAAGAGGTCTAAGTATAGAAAGTTGGGTCTCGAGCTTTTCTCTCTTGAAGGCAATCGCTCTCGCACACCCAAGAAACCCTCCATGGTGGAAGAAAAGAAAAATTATGGAGCAGATGATCCTATCAGTTTGTTGCTTGAGCGAGATCTCACACGACAGAGGGACGAAATGATGGAGAATTTTTTCCACATCCTTCAATGCCTTCCGATAGCATCAAGGGCATCTTCAACAAGCAACCACTTTGGAGGCACCTCACCTTTTAAGGTACATGTCAATTTTGATATTCCTATATTTGAAGGTCAGATATATGCGGATGCCCTAGATAAATGGTTAAATCTGTTAGAAGGTTATTTCTTTGTTCACAATTTTTCCGGCAAAGAAAAGATCGTCTTCGCGCTCCTTAAGGCTCTCCCCCATGTCAAACATTGGTGGGAAACTTACTGGGAGAAAATTTCCACAGAGGAGTTTGGAATATATGGGGCCGAGCCCACTTGGGATTTTTTTGTGGATGCAGTAAAGGTACAGTATTACCCTGTTGGTAACTATGAGGACCAGTACATGAGATGGACCACACTGTAGCAAGAGAGGGGCCAAGAAGTTCCAGAGTTCACCAATACCTTCCATACCTTGTGCACCAAGCTGGGTATCAAAGACTCTGAACAACATTTGGTTCTTAAATACCGCGGGGCTCTACACAGATACATCCAAACTGAAATGGATTTTATGGAAATCTCATCACTCGGTGCTGCTTATCGATATCATGTTAAAATCGAGCAGAAATTTAAGAACCAGAATAAATGGGAGTTTGGGTCTGCAAATCCGCAACAACCAAAGTATGACAAAGATGGCCCTAGAAAACAATCTCTTGAAAACCAATTCAAGCCACATGAAAAGAAGGGTCACGGGAAGACAAAGAAGGACACCAGAAAATGGTGCGATTTCCACAAAATCCCCTGGCACAACACCGATGAATTTCACTCAAAACAGTCATTGGTGGCCGAGATCAAAGACAAGGAGCTAAGCCCTGATTCAAAATCTGATTCTGAAAATAATGGTAAAAGACAGATCATCAACACAGACCCCACTGCTATTGTCGTGATCGCAACAATTCAACCAGAAGAACCAGTAGATCCTAAAGACGGGGAGTGACTTTTTCATTCACAGATGTGGGTGAAGGGGACCCCACTGCATTTTATTGTTGATAACAGAAGACAGAAGAACCTCATATCAACAAAGGTCCACCACAACCACAACCATACAACATCGGGTGGCTTCTCCAAGGACGAGATCTTCGTGTCAGCCAACAGTGTCAATTTTCATATGGTATCCAACCCTTCAAGGATGAGGTATTATGTGATTTTGCCCCACTAGATGTCTGTGATGTTCTCTTGGGCCAACCATATATGTGGAAGCACTATGTTGTTTATGAGTCTCGACCCCACAATGTCATTGTTTCTCTGGGGGGTCATCTCTACAGAATACCATAGGTAGTTCTGACTATTGTTCCACCAAAAAAGTGTCGCAAGGTAGTGTCTCATACTACAAAATTCAACTTCTTCACAATTTGTTCAAAAGGGGAACAAAAGGACATTGCAACCACTACAACCTCGCCACAAACACCTTTTATCCAACAAAAGCAGGTCGACAAGGTTGCAGCAAAGTGTAAAGATTCCTTTTGCACATCGTCCTCTCATATATCTCGAGTTGTTGAAGAACCTCAGCCTCAACAAGTCCTTGACAGACTTCCACAAACTGAGCAGCGCGACGTCTCCAACAAGGCAAGCAACTCTCCAAGATTCAGATTCAACAAACATTTCTTCCTCTCCCCCGGGCACTCAACACAATGGATACCATTGCTACCTAAGGAGGTAGGATTGATCCAGGTGGATATCGGTGGCCACCCACCTTTTCCAACTGGCTCAAAACAATTTTCTGACAATTTTGGTAATTTACTATTTTTAGCAGTTTTTAACTTCTGGGGCCATTTTGAGGCCTTAAACGATGTTTTTGGGGAAAAAAGGTTTTCAATATATAAGTTCCTTCAATATTGCACATAAAATGAATCTCCTCGACAATACCTTTTCAATGGGCTATCATACGCCTAAAACGAAGATTGTATGCAAAAGTTACAACCTCGGGAAGTTGATGTATTGATCCAAAATCGGATTTAGGAGCCTGACATGGCTCAAAAAGGCTCAAAAATGAAAGTGCTCAAAATTTGATGAAACCAACGCCATTGCGTTCATCTCATTCTCCCGATTCCGGCCATATATTTACTTTCTCAAGACAGACTCCGGATGTGAAAAATATCGCACGACAATAAGATTATTCAATGGCAAAAGCCAATGGTCAATTGGCAAATGAATAAGTGCCACATGGCCCAGGCATGGGCAGCCACATGACACTTCACTACTAGTTGGCAGGTAAAAAGTATGTAGGGGTCCATGGGATTCGAACCTCTGACCCATGGCTAACTCCAAGTCTTTGGTAAAGTCCTATTACCAACCTACCAAAGCTAAATTGATGAAAAAAACCCACTTTTATATAGTTTTGGGTTAAAATGTCCAAAGGAGGGTGCAAGGGGGCTAGGGATAAGCCCCCAAAAAAGGTTTCATGGCAGGTGCGCACCCAAGGGCTAGTGCTGGGCGTGCCTAAGGGGTAGTTTAGCCCAGAACACATGAAAGGCGCCCCAAAACTAGGAGTTGCAGTTAAGGGGGCTGGCACTTAAGCACTGGGCATGCCAGCACTTGGCCATGTGGCCCCATACGACTTGGAAAAGGGGGCGCATGCCCTATTAGAGGGGGCTACTTTGTAATTTGGAAAAAATGTGGTTTTTTAACATTATAGAGTGGGTTTTTCACTGATATTCTGCCCAGAAAATGGATTTTTTGGGGATTTTGGCCGATTTTTGGGAGATATTGGGCTCTTTTTGAGGAACAGATTTTGGGAGGAAGTTGGGAAATAATAACCAACTTCAGATCTATATAAACCAGGCCTATTTGAGGCTATGGAGGACAGTCAGAGTAGAGTTATGTTGAAGGGAAGCCAAACCAAAGCCATTTTTATGCAAGGAAGTTGTTGAGGAGCAGACGCTTGCGGGCCATTTCTGGGAGCTCCAGTCATCCGTTTTGCGTGTCGTTTCTTCTGCTGGGTTCTAGAGATCTAGAAGGACATGAATAGATCAGTCTTGTAGCCTAATGGTACTGCTTTGATGTACATTTTGAGCTTTTGAAAATAAATAAAGAAACCTCCCCCACTGAGACAAAGGCCCGGAGACGTAGGCAATTTTGTGCCAAACTCCGTTATCACTTCTATTGTTATGGTTTGTTGTTCTTATTGCTTCAGTTCAGATCTGTATTAAGTATTATGGCTGTGATATATTCTCTCATCTTCATCCTCTTTCATTCAACTTCATAAATGGTTAATTAACACATGCAATTAATAACTCAACCACAGTCATTAAAAGATCTTTTTGGATCAAGAGGTATCAAAGCTAGTTGATGTTTGGATTTGAGTTTTGCATGTTAACCAGGGAAAAACTACAACATGGTGAAGGTGAGATTGTTGCAGAGAATACATTAATTGGATTGAGAAAAAGAGCTTCTCACAGCGAGAAGATGGCATCGGAAGAAGGGCTTTCTCAGGATGAGAAAGAGTTCCGGAAAACTTTCCTTGCTATGTCGGAGATGGTGAAAGTTTTGTACGAAGATTACTTGGAACGAAATATTCCATTTTTGGGTGAATCTTCAAAGGGAAAAAGTGAAGAGGAAGAGGATCATCCTCAGATTCCTCCTTCACCTCCATCATCACCTCCTTCTTCTCCTTCTTCTTCAAGTTCAAGTTCTAAATCTAATGTAAAGAAACATGTTCATAAACATAAGAATGAAATGCCATTCTTAAAACTTGATGTTAAATTTGAGTTACCCATATATGATGGTGAAGTAAATGCAGAGAAACTTGACAATTGGATTTGGCAGATGGAGGTTTACTGCAGTGTGCAACAGATCAAGGATGATGCCACACAAATCAAGTTGGCATCTTTGAGACTTGCAGGTACAACTCTCATCTGGTGGCAAAGCAAGTTGCAAAATGGAACGCAACGAGTGGGTAATGTATTTCCATCATGGAAAAGCTTCATTTCTGCACTTAGGAAACAATTCTATCCTTTGGGTTATAAAGAAAAAACATTAATTGAATGGCCATATTTAAAACTAAGAAAATGACAAACAGTGCAAGAGTATACTGATGGCTTTCGAAAAATGGCATTGATGTTAGATATCCCTTTACAAACACAAGAAACTCTTATGAAGTATATAGGAGGTTTACCTGTGCATATTAGAAACACTGTATTCATGTTTGGACCCACTAACCTTGATGAGG
>ML784964.1:12580-36366 GCA_009831015.1 Picea engelmannii
GACGACAATCAAATTCTTCTATGGCAAAAGTCAATGGTCAACTGGCAAATGAATAAGTGCCACATGGCCCAGGCATGGGCAGCCACATGGCACTTTACTACTGGTTGGTAGGTAAAAAGTATGTAGGGGTCCATGGGATTCGAACCTCTGACCCATGGCTAACTCCAAGTTTTGGTAAATCCCTATTACCAACCTACCAAAGCTAAATTGATGAAAAAACCCCACTTTTATATAGTTTTGGGTTAAAATGTCTAAAGGAGGGCGTAAGGGGGCTAGGTCTAAGCCCCAGCAAAAGGTTTCATGGCAGGTGCGGGCCCAAGGGCTAGTGTTGGGCACGCCCAAGGGGCAGTTTAGCCCAGAACACATGAAAGGCGCCCCAAAACCAGAAGCTGCAATTAAGGGGGCTAGCACTTAAGCACTGGGCACGCCAACACTTGGCCATGTGGCCCCATACGACCTGGAAAAGGGGGAGCGCACCCTGTTAGAGGGGGATACTCTGTAATTTGGGAAAAATGTGGTTTTTTAACATTACAGAGTGGGTTTTTCACTGATATTATGCCCCAAAAATGGATTTTTTGGGGATTTTGGCCGATTTTTGGGAGATATTGGGCTCTTTTTGAGGCCAGATTTTGGGAGGAAGTTGAGAAATGATAACCAACTTCAGATCTATATAAACTAGGCCTGTTTGAGGCCATGGAGGACAATCAGAGCAAAGTTATGCTGAAGGGAAGCCAAGCCAAAACCATTTTTATGCAAGGAAGCTGTTGAGGAGTAGAGGCTTGTGGGCCATTTCTGGGAGCTCCAGTCATCCGTTTTGCGTGTCATTTCTTCTGCTGGGTTCTAGAGATCTAGAAGAACATGACCAGATCAGTCTTGTAGCCTAATGGTACCACTGCGATGTACATTTTGAGCTTTTGAACAGAAATAAACAAGCCTCCCCCACTGAGACAAAGGCTTGGAGACGTAGGCAATTTTGTGCCGAACTCCGTTATCACTTCTCTTGTTATGGTTTGCTATTCTTATTGCTTCAGTTCATATTTGTATTAAGTATTATGGCTGTGATATATTCTCTCATCTTCATCATCTTTCATTCAACTTCATAAATGGTTAATTAACACATGCAATTAATAACTCAACCACAGTCATTAAAAGATCTTTTTGGATCATGTACTAACTTACCCAAACGGGGCCCACATGACTTTTGGCACTTCATCTCCTAGGGATAGGTTTTTGGATGCCGAGGGCTTTTGACATTCCTGCTTATTGTAAAAAGGCCTTCAGAGCCTCATTGTAATCATCTTCTTGCGAATGCGATTAGCCGTCACATCCCTTCTCAGAGATAAGCTGCCACCATTCTAGCAAGTCTTTCACTCTGTATTTTTACAGTCTCTGTACATTTATTTCATTAATAGAAATCATGTATTATTGTATATCTGTGTTTATGGTTGCATCTCTGATACATTTCTGTTATATTATTAATATCTGCGATATCTCTGTGCATTTCTTTATTATATCTCCGCTCTCATTTCGTGTCGAAAATAATCCAGATCAACTTGGTTGCTCCATGAATTTGTTGTTATTTCTGACCCATGGGAAACATGCTTAGAGAAGGCTGAAAGTGTTGGAAATTGTTCCAACATATTTTTAGAGGCCAAGAGACTCGTTTCTAATATGGAGGCGACCAGAATACTAGATATCCCACGCCCTATCTCTCTTTATGATGGTGAATATTTGATTTTATCATTGCTCACATGAGGCGTAAGTTAACTAGCTGTTAGGATTTTTCGGCTCTCTTTTAGTAATTCTGTTGCTAATATAGTGACCTTTCGATATTTAATTTCCAAGCAACCACTATTGTTACAATCTCTGTAATTTATTTTGCGCTCGCAACCTATCTTTTTGATAGTACCGATGCTCGACCTCAGAGAACTAGAATTCTTAAAAAAAACTTGATAGGGAAAAATATTCAAACCTGGACGGAGAAGATATCGGTTCGAAATTCATACCAGTTTGTTTATAGTATTGCGCAACCTCCTTAGTCCATCGCCCATATAGGTTTTACCAGCTGTATGATACTTGTTTTAAAGTCTTGAATTTGTTTCATTTTGGATTTCCTTCACCCTAAGATCGCAGATGTATTTACCTATCTACTTGTTACATAATAATAATGTCGCAGTACAAGTCACGTTGAGAAAAACTACGCAGTTGGAATCTCACTCGGCGCCTTTGTGATTGATCTCATACACATATATTAACACTGGTTGGTGTAACACTGTCAAGACTGGGACTTGGTATAGATAAGATGTGGAGAGGGTGATAAAACCTAATATTAACTCTGTAAGTACACAAGTGCACTGCGCTCAACCCATGGCTTCGTGAAGCCTGGTGTAGAATTTTCTTGTGACATCTGGTGAGCTCTAGATTGCATGCGTGGAGATTCAAAAAAAAACTTGTGATTTTACTTAAATTGAACACTTGAGTGTATACTGAATATTAGATTCGATGAGTTAAGTTCATAATTTCAGGAACAACCATTTCTTTAATTATAAATGTTGGGTTTGGAGCGTGAGTATTAGTCCTTAATATTTATATTCATTACTTTTGCTTCAAGGTTAATTTAGTTATAATAAGTGTTACTTGAGCATCAATCCTTTAAATAATTATATTCTTTTCTTGTTGTTGTTAGATAAATATTTCTGACTTGTGGGATTGGCCTGTGGTTGAGATGCCACGACCCAGGGGCATCTAAGCCATCAAAATCACATGGGGATCACACCCATCTTGAACTGCACCAACCCTTAACATGGTTGGATTTGAGGTGTCCCCAAAGGTTTCGAACTGATGACTTCACTTACAGAGTGCCTTAACAACGCACTCCCTCACCGACTGCTCTACACCACATGGATCTTTAAATAATTATATTCATTACCTTTGCCATTAATAATTAACAACTTATTCTAAATGTTTTTCACATTGATTTGAAATTCACGCAAATAGTTATTATTATTTTAATTAACGATGCTCTAGAATTAGTGGAATTTAATTTTAATAGTTCCTCTAAGTTAAATATAACAAGTGTTGCGTAACAACGTAGTCCTTGCCAAGCAGGTTAAAAGGTAAATTGTGGAAAATGGGGTCGAATTGTAAATGACAGAATTGTTTGGTGCAAAATGTATACCACGGAAGTGTTGTGTGCAACATGTATATCACAGAACATAGGGCATAAAATTTCCTTAGCGCTAAGGCACGACCCTGCAGAGAGATAATTGACTAAGTGTTGAAAGGAACTGCGGTCGGTCGGGCTCATGATATGACGATATAGGACCAATCGACGAGTTCCAAAAAAGTCAGGTTCAAGTTTAAGTATATTTATTTAAATTGTATTTATATTAATGTATTGTAATAGATAATTTGTAGTCCAAATGTAGACCATGTTCCAATATGTGGATGAATTGTAGACCACAGAAGTTTTTGGTGCAAGATGTATACAACGGAACTATAGATGACGCAAGTTTTGGGTGCAATATATATAGTAGCGCCAATCCGGGGGTCGGTCAGGCCCCCGTAAATTGCTATTGAATACGTTTTTTTGGTTGTTAATGACAATAAGTGAACCTGTGCACTGAGTTGTCACGAGTAGAAGTAGAATATATATACAATTTGACAAGTGTGGCCTTACGTCTCCTCGGGAGCCCTTGTCACCCTATTTTGAAGCTCGTCCGACCATTTTTCCCCTCTACTCTCTCTTTCTCATTGCTTAGCGGTTTTTTCCGAAAATGTCCCAATGCACGCGTTGGCGGATGGACCAGTTCACATTTGCGCTCGTGCTTTTATATTGTGACTCCAACCGACCGCTAACCATTCAATGCCTAGCCACTTTTCAGATCACGGATTCCCGGATAGGCGGGCTATATAACCAAGGTCGAATTGTATATGACGCAAGTGTTTGGTGCAAAATGTATATCACAGAAGTGTGGTGTGAAACATGTATATCACGGAACATGGGGCATAATAAATCGATAACGTGAAGTATATCAAGATGTATATCATGCACTTGTAGATGACGAAAGTTTTGGGTGCAAGATTAATAATAACGCCAAACCGGGGGTTGGTCGGACTCTCGTAAATTTCTATTGAATACGTATATCACGGAACAAGGGGCATAAAAATTCAATAGTGCTAAGTCGCGACCCCACAAAGAGATAATTGGCTAAGTGTTGAAAGGAATTACGGTCGGTGGGGCTCATGATGTGACAATATAGGACCAATCAACGAGTTCGAAAAAAGTGAGGTTCAAGTTTAAATATATTTATTTAAATTGTATTTATATTAATGCATCTTAATAGATTTTTTGTGGGCAAAATGAAAACTATGTTCCAATATGTGGACGAATTGTAGACCAGGAAAATTTTGGGTGCAATATGTATATGGTGGAACTGTAGATGGTGCAAGTTTTGGGTGCAAGATCTATAATAGCGCCAACCCGGGGATCGGTTGGGATCCCATAAATCACTGTTGAATACGTTTTTTTAGTTGTTAATGCCAATAAACGAACCTGCACACTGAGTTGTCACCAGTAAAAGAAGAATGAATTTGAATTGAAGATGGCATGAATACCCTCTTCGTGTTACACATTTTGCACTGAAATGGGGTCGAATTGTAAATGACAGAAGTGTTTAGTGCAAAATGTATATCACGGAAGTGTTGTGTGAAAAATGTATATCACAGAACATGGGGCATAAAAATTTGATAGCGCTAAGTAGCCACCCCGCGGAGAGATAATTGGCTAAGTGTTAAAAGGAACCGCGGTCGGTGGGGCTCATAATGTGACGATATAGGACCAATCAACGAGTTCGAAAAAAAGTCAGGTTCAAGTTTAAATATATTTATTTAAATTGTATTTATATTAATGTATCTTAATAGATTATTTGTGGCGAAATGCAAACCATGTTCCAATATGTGGACGAATTGTAGACCAGGGAAGTTTTAGGTGCAAGATGTATATGGAATAACTGTAGATGGCGCAGGTTTTGGGTGCAAGAGTAGTTGTCACCAGTAAAAGAAGTATGAATTTGAATTGAAGATGGCATGAATACCCTCTTCGTCTTACAAATTTTGCACTGAAATGGGGTCGAATTGTAAATGACATAAGGGTTTGGTGCAAAATGTATATCACGAGAGTGTTGTGTGCAAAACGTATATCACAGTACAGGGGGCATAAAAATTCGATAGCGCTAAGTCGCGACCCCGCAGAGACATAATTGGCTAAGTGTTGAAAGGAACTGCGGTCGGTGGGGCTCGTGATGAATGAATTTGGATTGAAGATGGCCTGAATACCCTCTTCGTGTTACACATTTTTGCACTGAAATGGGGTCAAATTGTAAATGACAGAAGTGTTTGGTGAAAAATGTATATCACGGAAGTGATGTGTGAAAAATGTATATCACGAAACAGGGGGCATAAAAATTTGATAGCGCTAAGTTGCGACCCCATGGAGAGAAATTGGCTAAGTGTTGAAAGGAACTGCGATCGGTGGGTCTCATGATGTGATGATTTAGGACCAATCAATGAGTTCGGAAAAATTCAGGTTCAAGTTTAAATATATTTATTTAAATTGTATTTATATTAATGTATCTTAATATATTATTTGTGAGTGAAATGAAAACCATGTTCCAATATGTGGACAAATTGTAGACCACGAAAGTTTTGAGTGCAAGATGTATACGATGGAACTGTAGATGACGCAAGTTTTGGGTGCAAGATCTATAACAGCGCCAACCCGAGGGTCAGTCGTGCTCCAATAAATCGCTGTCAAATACGTTTTTTGGTTGTTAATGCCAATAAGAGAACATGTGCACTGAGTTGTCACGAGTAGTAGCAGAATATATATACAATTTGACATGTGGGGCCTTACGTCTTCTCAAGAACCCTTGTCACCCTATTTTGAAGCTCGCCCGATCATTTTTTCGCTTTACTCTCTCTTTCTCGTTACTTAACCGTTTTTTCGAAAATGTCCCAATGCGCGCATTGGTGGACACACCGGTTCACATTTGCACTCGTGATTTTATATCGTGACTCCAACCGACCGCTAACCATTCGATGCCTAGCCACTTTTCAGATCGCGGATTCCTAGATAGGTGGGCTCTATAATTGGGGTCGAATTGTATATGACACAAGTGTTTGGTGAACAATGTATATCACGGAAGTGTGGTGTGAAACATGTATATCACGGAACAGGGGGCATAAGAAATCGATAGCGTGAAGTCGTGACGAATTGTAGAGTATGGAAGTTCTGGTGCAAGATGTGTAAACGCTCTGTAAATTCCCAGAGGTTGTCGGAGTAGAAGAAATTTACAAGAGGTAACTTTATCTAACCACTTCGAAACTGGAATCTAGCCCTACCAACTTCAGAGAGGGATTTCTCTGTATGATTTAGCTATGTTTTAACTCTGAGATATTAGGCTAGTTAAACAAAATAATATTGAATGGTTTGTTTTGTTTTTGTTAAGTTGGCTGAAAAAGGTTTTTACGCTTCCGTTGGGCTATGGGGTCTGTATTATAAAGATAGAAATCTAAACAGAAATTAAAAGATTCTTTTCACAGGGAAAGATGATGTATTCATTGGATTCTTTAGCAGTAAAGTGATGAATAACAGAAAAGATGAGAATATCAATTAAAGTAAAGAAGCATTTAAGAATTTCTTCACTGTAATATCAGAAAGATAAACATTTAGATCTTTCAAAGCTGGAAACAGGGTATACGAAGATAAATCCTACACCATGTGCTACTTTTAAAAGATTAGATTAGGAAACAATATGACAACTGAAGGAGAAAAACAGTTAACATAGAGAGAAAAACATCACCAATGAACAACACGTGAGAATCCTGTGAAACGTCTCTTTGTATTAATGGAAGATGTCTTGATAAAAAATACAGTCTTTCTAGCTTATAGGGCGTACAGATCAACCCTCGGTACTTCAAAGTTTGAAGTATTTATAATAAAAAATTACATACGATCCTGTCATTAAAGATCAGGACATGGAAATCTAAATTTAGCTAACTAACTCAACAAGATACAAAAATTTAGGAACTGTTTGATGATGTGTTGAAATCTTCATGCTGATTTTAGGGTAAGCCGTTGGTGAGTCCTCTACACGACCTCGTCTGATTGGATAGATGACTGGGCTTGGACACCTCATCTCCTACTCGATCAGATTGCATAACTCTTCCCATCGAAGGTTACTGGGAACGCTGACTTTGACCAATCTTCGGTATACTTCATCCATCTCTGTATACTTGGAAAAAGTTGGCTTGATGATGAAAATGTACTGGATCTCATGTTGTATGCTGATGTCTAACTAGAAAGCTTCTAAGAACGCCTTGCATGTGATACTGCCCTGTATTCCCGAGAATTTCAAACTATCTTTAGCCACGGTGGCTAGTTTTTTTTTATAATCAGAAAGTGTCATTAACTTATCATTTATGACCCTTAAACCAATGAGGCCTTTCTTCTGCAGAGCTTCAATTTTGTTAAAAAATCTTTGCACTCCTATGTCCATAGCCTGGACTTTTTCCTCCATTTGTAGCATCAATCCTCTTTTATTCAGGACCCTCTTGACCTCAAGGATGGTTTCTGTCCTATCTTCAATTTTCAAATCCTCTAACTCTTCTCTGGTTTTTTAATTCAGGAATTTAATGATCTCAGTGGCTTCTACGGTCATTGTTGGGGATCATAAATGTTCTATTCTCATCCACCTTTCCCTTCATCATTCTTCACATTTCATCGCCCCATTAACCTTTCACGATATCATTTCCATAAATATACTTGGGTTTCACTTTATTGTTCTCCACTTTATTCATTTTAGTATTTAAAAGGAATTTGTGATTAAATGTTAGAAAATCAACATGTTTTCATATATATCTCAAATATGTGTGAGCTTTGTAATGTGTAGGGATATGTGAAGGATTAATTCAAAGGACTTCTTGAATACTTCCTCCACCATTTCAATATTTGAGGAGATAATTCAAGTCCATTCCAAGGAGAAGATCATGGAGATTTGGTTGGAATATCTTATCTAAGATATATGAGAGATATGTGTGAGGATTTAAAAGGATTATATTTTGTAATAATGGGAAATAGGTTGAGAGAAAAGTGGATCTGTAATAATGAGATGGTTATCTTATCTTCAAGGCTCTCATGTATAAAAGAGAGTGATCTCTCTTCATGAGGATTCAATTAGTTTATTCAAGTAGAAGAGGAATTAGATTATTCAATTAAGATGTAATTAGAATTAGAGTAGTCATTAATGGTAGTCATTAGGATTCGAAAGAGAAAGGGATTCTTAGCTTTGATTCATGGTTTTGGTTTTCATGCTTTCATTATTCTTTTATGAAGATTGATTTGATTATTGAATGTAAGATCGCTTCATTGGTGAGATCTCTCATGTGTTGTTGTGCCATTTAACTCTTCACTTGTTGTATATGCTTTTCCTTCATGTAGTTCTCCATTTCTAGATTAATTTCCTTTATGCAATTTCCCATTCTTAGAGTAATTTCATTTATGCAACTAGATTAATGATTCAATTCCAGTAGTGTTTTAGATTAATGATTCTATTTCAGTTGTGTGTTAGATTAATGATTCAATTTCAGTTGTAGATTAAACATTAGATTAGATTAGTCTCACTTCAATCTTGCATATACTTTGTGTGTGCTTCGTCAGTTTACGACCCCCGGGTTGACAAATTAGATAGTTGGGCAAATACTACAATGCAATTAATTCAACATTAGTTCGGCCTAATGTAACGATTGTTGTTCCTTTTGAAGGTCGTGTTGTTCCTTTGAATAGAACAACTTTTGTTCCCTTTATGATTGTTGTTCCTTTACAGGTGTTGCATCTCTGAAGGCTGGGTATTGAAAACGGAAGGTAAGAACCTACGTAGGCGACAAGTAAAACGCTTGTGCCAACGCTTACCTTTGGTTGATGCATAAAGGTTGTTTTTAGGACATCTTTAGAGCCCAACAGACATATCTCCCAATTCTCCTCTTATCTTCTCAATCACCTGCTTGCTTCTTTGCACCAGTTTGTTCTGCTCAAACATGATTTGAACCATAGGTCATATCTCATTTATGGATTTGGTGATATCCATCCAGACATTTTCCTTGACCTCAACAAGTGTTTTGCCTGCCACTGTTTTCTTTTGAAGCTGTTGCAATTCCTGTTTGAGCTTGTTTGATGTTTGTTTCTCCTTGGAGTAGATTGTTTGGTAAGAAGACTTGAGTTCCTGAAGGTTCTCAATCTCCTTTTTAAGTCTTCTAATCTCTTTCAACTATGCATTCTGCTCCATTATCAACCTGAGCATCTCATCCTTTTCCCCTTATGTCTCAATTATCTCCTTTGCATGTGCATCTTCCCTTGGTGGCAGTTTCAACTGTTTCCTCAGAGATGCTATATCAACATTTTTCTTTTTAAGCATCTCCTCAACTGCTTTCACATTTCAGGGGTCATACCTAATCTTGAGGACCAATTATTCCAACGTCTTAATTCCGTTATCCTTTGAAAATGATGATATATTTTCTAATTTTAGCTGCATCTAGACATTGCTCAGAGATACCTGTAATTTAGTGGTCGCAGTAGAAGCATTTTCCAACGTGGAGAAAATCATTTCCCCAGTTTTCTTGTGCAGATCCATTTGATCAGCAGGATGCACATCCCTAGTATGAAACTTGAATGTTGCCCTTTTGTAATCAGTGATTTCTTTCAGGTATGACACCTGTGCCTGCAGAAATGCCATGTGCATTCTACCCTTCTCTGTATCGAATGTGGACAATAGTCTGTGTTGTGTTGTTGATGTATGTTTCCAAAATTGAGAATATGTACTGTTGGTCAGCGTCTGATTTTTCTTTTTGATCAGGTCATACTTCTAAAAAATACTCAACTTTGGTTCTACTTTACTTGGGTGGTCGACTGGTGGAGAATTTGTGGGCTTCTTAGGCACAATGACAGACATGATTTTATTGTTGCTTGTGCTCAAAAGTGACCGATCATCTTTCATAGTTGCAGTGGATTGGATTTCCTTTTCACTAGTTGTGTCAGGTGTAAGACTGGTTTTTGGCCTTTTGGTGTGTAATTGGAAATCTTCAGCTGAGACTTCAGTGATGGAAGGTGAAGTATCCTTCTTGGGTCTTTTCTCCTTAGGAACCTATGGTATAGTAGTCTATAATATGATGACCGAGGGGTCCTGCTGTTCCATCAAGACCAGAGTGTTCGGCTCCCATTCTGTTTGATTCGCGAACTTCTCTATCTCAGGCTTGGGTGTATGAACATATGGGACATTTTTGTTTTTAATCCTCATCTCAGAAATTATCCCGCATGGATCATAGTGCCATATGAAACTAACAAAAAACTTCATTTCTTTCAATAGTCTGTCTGCTTCCTCCCCGACGCCTCGGCTATTGCAGATGAAAGACCCTATTTTCCCTTTAATTCTAAGCTGTTGTTTCTTTTTCAGAGACACAAAATGTATGTCATTTGAGTTAATCATTTGCCTTATGTATTCCAGGGAAAATATCCTCACGGGTAAATACTTGGACAATTTGTATGGAGCCAACTCGCATCCCTATACCCTGATCTCGGTGTGGTTTTTGTAAAGATACCAGTCTCTAGTTTTTGCAAGGTCTAAGAGGTGTAAAATCCTTTGAATCTCCTCATTTATTCTCGGTTTAGGTCTGCCACTGAGCATGCTCACCACTGGATGGTAGAATTGCTCGATAAACTATTTGAAGCTGAATTCTATAGAATTTTGTCTTAGTAGCGAAGTCCAAGCTGTTATTGCCCGCGGTCTCCCATTCTTGTCCATCTTCTGCATTGAAAAGGAGAATCTGTCCACCTGAAAGAAAGTGAACATGTAGGCCAGTATTGAGGAATACCGAAACATGCCTTCTGTGGCGAAATTTGAAAATTGTTCATGAATATTGTTCACCAGGAAAGTGCTGTAGTCAAACTGTGTGGTGGGTCTTTCTTCTGTGGAGAAGATGGACAGAAAACCCAATATGGGTTCATCCACCCATTGGTCGGAAAAAAATCCCAACAAAGCACAGAGCGACGAAATGATTTGGTTTCCCTTTACTAAGAATGGGGAGAAAGGGTACAGGGGATTTGTCTTGTGGATCTGAGCAGCCCGAGGGAGGAAAAGCTCGAAAATTTGGGCTCTATGAGGGAATGATAGCTTCCAGTATAGCTCCGTGATGACTTCGAGGTTGAAAGGGGAGACGGATTTGGTTCTTGGTATATGCATCATTTGATCAATGGTCTCTGGTGTGATGAAGAACAGGGTTTCTCCTGATGAAGATACTATGGATATCTGTCCAGGGAGGTAATGAGCCTGTCACCTAAGGGCGAACTCAGGGAAATGGTGGACCTAGGGGAAAAGATACAGGGGAAGGTTGGATTTCCAGAGCCCAATTTCATCACTCTGATCTAAGAAAACATATTTTAGCCATGACTGCAAATCTGCAAAGTCAAATTCGCACATGGTGTCTGCGATTAAATGATTCTTGTCAGCCAAATGGATCCTGTTGAGGTTGATAGGAGGCGGGAGGAAAGGATTTTCCTCGGCTTCTGCTCTCTTTGATTTTGGTGCCATCACTGTGAAAATACCTATAAGTCAAACAAAAAGTTAGTGGGGATGACTGTGGTTTTGGACGATTGACTGAAACGGAGGTAAGACAGGGATAATTTCTCTGGTGTGAGGACAAAGTAAGAAATGGGAAAATGAACGGGAAGAGTGGTTTTGAGCAAACAGATGCCCATTGGGCGTGGGGGACAGATCAACAAGCTAACAGATAAGTTAGCTAGTAATAAATTGCCAACGGGTCCTTTGGAGCGTGAGATGGCAGGTAACAATGAATGACGAATACGACCGGGTGACATGGCGGGTGTTGATTGGGAAGTGACCATGGAGAAGGGACTTGTAACGGACAAATAGGGGGAATGGACTGACAGAGTAATGAGATGTGACCTCTAGGGGAACAACTGGAGAATGATGTCATGGGGTGATGGGGGTATGTTAGAAAATGGTAAGCGGTGGGAGTCTGGACCAACGGATTCCTGCCACGTAGAAAAAAGGGCCTACCAGAAAATCACTCCATTCCAGACCCCCCCCATCGTTAAAAGCAGACCAGTCGGGGGGGTCAAAAAAATATCATCAGCCATCCATCGGTGCGCCTGCCGCTGGACCGTGGATCTGAGCGCGATGTTTAACCAACATTCCGGACCCCCCCCATCGTTAAAATAAGAACGGTCGGGGGGGGGGGGGGTCCGGAATTCAATCTTGACCATGGATCTAAGCGTCGACACCTCAGCTATTCAGATGCGCGCCTATGTTATACATGATTCCGGACCCCTCCCTATCATTAAAGGTAGAATGGTCGGGGGGGTCCGGAAAGACTTGTCAACCATAGATCTGGGCGCCCACTCTTCAGTCGTTCATCTATGCACTGTATTTACTCTGTGAACACAAAGTCATATTTGTTCCAAAATTTAGGATAAGTGCATTATGTGGATTCACCCAAGCTCTCTCTGTTTTATCACCATGGGGGTTAGACATCAAACTTTTAAAACATCAAAGATATGGTTCAACATCGATCATCATGCTTGTTTTATTAAGATAAAGAAAACTACCCTATGTTCTAACATAATTACCTATGAAATTTAGCCTAGATTAAACTGTTGGACTAAGAAAACACTTTACCCTGGGGTTATTTAACCAAGATTAGGCAATTTGGTCAAATTTATTCACTAGCTAACCTAATTTGCTTGGCTAAGATTAAATAGTTTAGCCAAGCTTATTCACTACTCCTATCTTTGTTATTGCATGGGGCTCTATCCAATTTATTTTATTCCCTCTTTTATTCTTTTTCTTTCTTTTTCTTTTTTCTTTCTTTTCTTTTCTTTTTATTTTTTCTCAAATTATTTGCAGAATGGAAAATCATTTGACAAACAAGACAGTAAAGTGATAACATTTCAGTCACCAGTTGATCCTATAGATTATAGGGTTATAACAGTGGCTCCACCTGGGGATGGTACTCTCCTTGAGAAGTGCCAAGAATCCTGTTTCCTGATGTTCTAGAAAAAATTTCTTCACAGTAGCCTTTGTTGTTTGATTTGTTTTATTTTTGAAAATTTGATGATAATGTTCAGTGGCTTAGGGCCTTCTCTGCGGGCTTCAACCATCTGACCAAAGTTATTCACTCAAAACTTGTAAGCAAAATGAAATGATTTGTACAATGGAAAGGTGTGACTGAAGGTCTCTACTGAGGAGGTGAATAGTGCTTCAACATTCTACCATTCACAGGTCCTCCTGGCAGAATGGTCCCATTGCTGTTGTTGAGCAGGAAAACATTATTCCCTCTGAATGTGTGAATTATGTAAGGTCACTTCCATAAACTGTCAAATTTGCCATGATTCCCCTTATCTTCATTTCGGGCATCCCATCTCAGAACCAGGTCACCTAGCTCAAAGTTGTCTTCTTTAGTTATTTTATCAAATATCTTTTCTATGCTCTCCTGGACAACCTGAGTTTTGTTGTACACTTCTTCTCTGGACTGCTGCAAATGGATCATCTGGTTTATCCTTCTTTGGGAGTCGTTCGGCTCGGCTTACATCTCTTGCAGTAGTTTCATGACATGAACCCCTAAGAAGGTAGGAAAAACTGCTTCAGTACCATAGACCAACTGATATGGAGACATACCAATTGACCTCTTGGTGGTCATTTTGTCGGCCCACAGTGCGAAAACCAGCTTGTTATGCCATGACTTTTTGTTTTCTTGCAATGTCTTCTTAATAATGTTTACCAAGGTTTTATTGGATGACTCTGACAACCCATTTCCCTGAGGGTAATAGGATGTGGAATGTCCCAAACTGATATGATACTAGTTGCAAAAATCTATGAGCTTCTTGGACCAGAAAGCAACTGCATTGTCAGTTATAATTTTCCTTGGACACCCAAAACGAGACAAGATATTTTTTTCTAGAAATTTAACAATGACAGAATCAGTAGCTTGCCTGCTTGGTACAAATTTGATCCATTTTGTGAAGTATTTCGTAGTAGTAAGAATCCACTTGTGCTGCCCCGAAGAGGGAGGATGTA
This sequence comes from Picea engelmannii, assembly GCA_009831015.1. NCBI lineage: Eukaryota > Viridiplantae > Streptophyta > Pinopsida > Pinales > Pinaceae > Picea > Picea engelmannii. Next base: position 26,728 of record ML784964.1, read on the forward strand.
TTTCTCTGATAAAGTCTAATCCCCATTGCTGGAAAGGAGCTTCAACAGATATTGGTTTCAGGGGAAAAGGGCGGAGCTTCCTTTTGCCCTCGAACACCTGACATTTGTGACATGAAGTTACCTTCTAATGCACATCAACAAATAGTGTAGGCCAATAGAACCTAGCTCTGAGAATTTTATTAGTTGTGGTCTTCCAGCTCAGATGACCGCCACAATCTCTTGCATGAAAATCCTGCAATACTTTGTTAGCTTCATCCTTTAACAGACAATTTAACAAAGTACCTCCAAGATCCTTCCAATATAGATTGCCTTCTAGAATGCAAAATTTTAATGCTTTCAATTTAAAAAACCTAGCTTTAGTTTTGGTCAAACCAGGGGGAGCTTGTAAGTTATGCAAAACAAATATCAGGTCTGCGTACCATGGAGAGTTCAGAAATACCTCTTTCACACTTGGAGTCACCTACTCTCCCTATTCATCTACTGCAGCTAAGAAATTAATATCAAGAGCATGGAAATTGGATTCAGCCATTAACTTTGATAGACTTTGACCTTTAATCAGTTTAGTAGGCTTAATCTCTATGTCATACTCCAGAATGATAGCAATCCATTTTCCTCTTCTGCCATCTAGATTGTCCTGGGTTAAAATGTCCTTTACTACTACGATGGTGTGGGAATGGAGAATATATACTCTAACATCCTTTATCGCTTTTACCAGGGCAAAAGCTTGTTTCTCCATTATTTTATAATTCAAAGCAACATCTCTTAAATATTTACTTAAAAAGGCTATGGGATGTTCATACCCTTCGTTGTTTTTCTGTAGTAATACTGTTGCAATGGTATGTTCAGAAGCAAAAGAAAAAAGGTAAAAATCCTTGGTGAAGTCAGGACTGATCAAGACTGGAGCCTGTGTGAGTGCATGTTTAACTTGTTCAAAATACTGCTTGGATTCAGAGTCCCATTTTATTTTTGTGTCCTTTTTTAACATGTTGGCGATGTTCCTGAGAAGCTCAGCCAGGTTAGGTATGAATCTTCTCAGAAAGTTTATTTTTCCAATGAAAGATTGTAACTCTTTGATATTCCTTGGGTGTTCCAGTTTCTGAATGGCTTCTATTCTGCTGGGATCTATCTTAATTCCATCCTTAGAGATTATGTGCCCCAACATTTTACCTTCCTCTAATCCGGAAAGACTTTTATTAGGATTCAGAGAAATCCCAAATTTCCTACATTTCTCAAACACTCGTCTGAGATGTCGTAAGTGCTCGTCATCAGATTGGGAATAAATAGTTACGCCGTCCAGATAAATGACAATAAATCTACCAAGTTCTTCCACAAAAGCGATGTCCATCTCTCTTTGGAAAGTGGCTCCAGCATTCATCAAACTGAAAGGAATTTTCATGTACATGAAGGTACCCCAAGGTGTTGTGAAGGTTGTTTTTTCTTGGTCATCTAGATGAATGAGAACCTGGTTATAGCCTGAGAAATCATCCAGTAAGGAGATTTGGCTGGATCCAACTACCTTTTGTAAAATGTGGTCCATTTTTGGCAATGGGTAGTTGTCTTTTAGGGAAACCTTGTTCAGGTTTCGGAAATCAATGCAAAGCCTGATTTCCCTAGTTTTCTTTCGGGTTGGGACTAGATTTGAAACCCATTTGGAAAATCGTAAGGGGACTATGATTTTAGCATCATACATCTTTTTGATTTCTTTTTCTATCAGGGGAAGTAACTTGGGATTGATTCTTCTAAGTTTCTGTCTGAAAGGTTTTTGATTTTCTTTTATCGGGATCCTATGTTGAATGATGCTTGTGTCATAAGATTTTAAGTCTTCATATCTTCAAGCAAAAACGTCTGCATATTCCTTAAAAAGTTCAATGTATTTGAGTTTCTGCTCAGGAGGTAAGGATTTGGAAAGTTTTACTATCCTGGGTTTCTCTTCTGTCCCTATGTTACAGTCTTCAACCTCTTTTCCACTGGCTTCAATTTTAGGTTTTTTAGCTACATCATTAAAATCAAATAAGTCTTCTAACAGAACTAAACCCCTAGGTAAAACATTACTCTTTAAATGCAAAACATCAGAATCTATCTCATCTTCACCTAATTCTTCTGTATCTATTTTATTTACACTATTATTTCCAAAAACCGATTTATTTACATTTTCATCATCATTTTCTAAGTCTATGTTTGTACACTCGAAATCATTTTTACATTGTAGAAAATCTTCAATTTGGTCATCATTCCCAAATACCTGCCAGTATCTGATGTTGTCCGGGATAGTCGGTCTGCACTTTACCTCCACCGTGTATGGGCGAGTGGAATGAAAAGGTATCTTTCATGTAGCTGCTAACATAGCTAGACCATCTGCTAAAATGTTCTATCCCCTGGGCATCACTTGCAAATCAACTTCAGTGAAACATTGAAGGGCATCCAAAACGACATTTCTATAAGCTCTAAGCCTGGGATGTTTTGCTGCATACTCACCTTTAATTTGTTTGATAATTAATTCATAATCGCCTCTTACCATGATTTGTTTGGCACCAACCTTCTTAAGTAGTTTCAGGCCGAGAATCAAAGCTTCGTACTCGGCTACATTATTAGTGCATTGAAAATTCAGTTTGTAAGAATGGTTTTCCGAATACCTGGATTTGTGATTGTGCAACCAAACTTCTGCTCCAGCTCCTTCTTTGCTTACAGCTCCATCAAAGTCCATGCTCCAGAAATTTGCTGGCAATTCTTCACTTATTACGAGTTTCTTCCCTTTTGCCTCAGTGATTTCTTGGCCTTCGTTTGAGTCAAATGTATCTTCTTCCAGCTGAGCGATTTTTTCTCCCATATCCTCGTCATTGTACAGGATGAAGGAATCTAGATCAGAGTGAGCAGAGTACAGAGGGTAATTATGTGGCTTTTCCTAGCTGCTGACCATATATTTCATCAGTGTCTCTCTGTACAGTATTCTCTGTTGTTCGAATACTGGGATGGTGGCACATGACATATCCAACTGCAAAGTACCTTTCAACTTGGCCCCCCAAGACCTGGACAACAACATACCATATTTCGGGGGAATGTCCATGACCAAAACATCCATAACCATGATTTTTGCTAGAATCTGAACTAGAGTGATACATAACTCCTTGATCAATCCGATACATCTGACTTTGCTGGAGTCAAAAGAGTGTAAGTCCTTGTAAGGCCTGGTGACCTCGAGTCCCAGTTTTTCCATCACTTCTTTAAGCATCAGGTTATGGGAAGCACTTGAATCTAACATAGCATTGTATAGAATCAGGTCGTGTATGTTAAGGCTGATGTAAAAAGGAGTGACAGCACCAGTGTCAGTCTGACCATCAACTTCAGGGCCAAACAAGAGTTCATGTTGATCATCGGTAAGATTTACCATGTCCGAATGATTCGTCGATCCAACGGTTAAGGCCTTTGTGCCTATATCAGGTTCAATGCTCAATGCTTTGATCACCTATGATCGGTAAGCATTCTTACTCATCAACTCGGAAAGGGGAATAGGAATTTTCACTTTGGCTAATTCCCCTTCGAGGCTGAAAGGAGTAGGTGCTTTGCTTTGGCTCAGCAATTATGATCTGTCCACCATAGTTTTCAAGGCAGAAGTACTTGGTCGGTTGGTTGATGAAACCTCAGTCTGTGTTGATATTTGTAAAATGGTAGGGTTTCGTTTTGCTGGAGTTTCAACATTACCTTTCTCGGGAATCTTCTTGGCAGAAGGCTCAGGAGCTTTCTTGGTTTCGACTATTTTATTTGTTTCGATTACCTTTTTTGGGGAATTTTCATCTGTCATTTTACTTCGTAGATTGTACTACCTGTGTACCTCCATAATGGCATTTTCAAATGCCTGTTGCTCGGTCTCTTCGACTTCCTCACTCACCTTTGTTTGAGAAAAAAGGAAAAGTTCTTGCTCTTCCTGAGTAAGGAAAATGGCTTCATTATCGTGAATGCCCATGAGGTTTATGTGTGTCCTCTAATTCTTCAATTACCTCCTCACCTTCATCGACACAATTTTCCTGTAGGGGTGGTTTGATATGTTGATCATGACCTCTCTGTTCTCTTTGATCCCTAGGATCTCTCTTCCTGATTTGAGGAGGATTTCTTCTGAAGTTAGGATTCCGAATTTGTGGAGCAGGTTGGTTTTCTCTGGGAGGATTTATTTCGGTTACAGTAAGTCTCTCCATCATCCTCTCCACTATTCTAGATAAGGAATCTATTTTGGCATCAGAAGAAGATGTGGAAGGTTCCTCTTTAATCGTGACTCTCCTTTCCTTCCTTTGCCGTGCCCTTTTAGCCAGCAGGTTGGCCTCTACACTTATCGCGCTTTTCTGCATGTCCTCCAGGGTGGTGGAGTTTCTTTCCCTTAATTGATATGACATATCAACGTCGAAACCATCAGGGAATTTTATCAGTTCCAAACCTTGTGGGGGTTTAATATTAGCTGGAATCACATTGTACAGATTGTTGAAGCGGGTGCAGTAGTCTTGCACTATCTCTCCTTGATTCCTTCTGATGTTTTTGTATTCTGACAAGATCTGGAGAGGATTTTTTTTTACCTCCCATCTGTCCAGAAAACTTCTTTGAAATGTTGAAAGGTCAACCATTGAAGTAGATCGTAAGCCTTTGTACCATTTCTTAACATCCCTAGTCGGACTCTGTGCAAAGAGTCTCATTTGAACGTCAACTTCATCCACTTCCTGCAAGTCAAAATAGTCATTCATTTTATCAACGTGTAGCTGTGCGTTCAAGAGCCCTGTACCATCAAACTATGGGAGTCTCATTTGATAATTCTGGGGCATATCGTGAAGAGGTGAAACCAACACCAAGGGAGCATATCTGGTTGCCATGATAGGTGGAGGAGGCGGGACAACAACCTGGATGATAGGTGGGGTGGTGGCAGAAGACAAGAAGGATGAGGGACTAGCTGGCACAAAGTGAGCGGTTTGAGGTTTTGCAGTGGGAGATAGTATTTCAGGGGTCCGGGGTTGCAGGATGGTTGGATCTAAAATGGTTTCAGTCACAAAGCTATCAGATTTCGTTCTAAAGAGGCTTTGTTCAAAAATGGTGTCAAAGTCGAGATCTTGAAGGGAAACAAGTTCTTCTGCAAGAGAAGGGGACCTCTGAAGGGGACTATGACTCCCTGAACCTTCTGGAATGGTCTTCTTTCTGAGTAGCTATTCTAGATTATCAGTTGCTATCATAGGTTCTGGGTCTAGGTGGGATCGAGTATAAGCTCTTTTAGGAGCCAGATTTTTTTTTTAATTTTTATATATTTTTAATCTGAAATTACTATGTACAAGCACTTAACAACCTCTGAACATTATTGCTTTCTCAGATTTATAGTTTGTTCAGAAACAAAGTTTTCTTCTAGGGAAAAAGAAACCATGGGGTTGAATGTATGTTCAGCTCCCCAGTATGGTCGCCACTATGTTAATGCTCTGTAAATTCCCAGAGGTTGTCAGAGTAGAAGAAATTTACAAGAGGTAACTTTATCCAACCACTTCGAAATTGGAATCTAGCCCTACCAGCTTCAGAGAGGGATCTCTTTGTATGATTTAGCTATGTTTTAACTTTGAGATATTAGGCTAGTTAAACAAAATAAGATTGAATGGTTTGTTTTTTTTTTGTTAAGTTGGCTGAAAAAGGTTTTTACGCTTCCGTTGGGCTATGGGGTATGTATTATAAAGATATAAATATAAACATAAATTAAAAGATGTCTTGATAAAAATTACAGTCTTTCTAGCTTATAGGGAGTAAATATCAACCCTCGGTACTTCAAAGTTTGAAGTATTTATAATCAAAAATTACATACGATCATATCATTAAAGATCAGGACGTGGAAATCTGAATTTAGCTAACTAACTCAACAAGATACAAAAATTTAGGAACTGTTTGATGATGTGTTGAAATCTTCATGCTGATTTTGGGGTAAGATGTTGGTGAGTCCTCTGCATGACCTCGTCTGATTGGATAGATGATTGGACTTGGACACCTCATCTCCTACTCGATTAGATTGCATAACTCTTCCCATCGAAGGTTACTGGGAATGTTGACTTTGAGAAATCTTCGGTATACTTCATCCATCTCTGTATACTTGGAAAAAGTTGGTTTGATGATGAAAATGTACTGGATCTCATACTGTATGATGATGTCTGAATGGAAATATTATAAGAACGCCTTACCTGTGATACTGCCCTGTATTCCTGAGAATTTCGAATTATCTTTAGCCATGGTGGCTAGTTTCTTTTTATAATCAGAAAGTGTCATTAACTTATCATTTATGACCCTTAAGCCAGGGAGGCCTTTCTTCTGCAGAGCTTCAATTTTGCTGAAAAATCTTTGCAATCATATGTCCATAACCTGGACTTTTTCCTGCAGTTGTAGCATCAATCCTCTTTTAGTCAGGACCCTCTTGACCTCAAGGATGGTTTCTATCCTATCTTTAATTTTCAAATCCTCTAACTCTTCTCTGGTTTTTGAATTCAGAAATTTAATGATCTCAGTGGCTTCTGCGGGCATCTCTCCCAATTCTCCTCTTATCTTCTCAATCACCTACTTGTGTCTTTGCACTAGTTCGTTCTGCTCGAACATGATTTGAACCATAGGCCATATCTCATTTATGGATTTGGTGATATCCATCCAGACATTTTCCTTGACCTCAGCAAGTTTTTTGCCTGCCATTGTTTGCTTTTGAAGCTGTTGCAATTCCTGTTTGAGATTGTTTGATGTTTGTTTCTCCTTGGAGTAGTTTGTTTGGTAAGAAGACTTGAGTTCCTGAAGGTTCTTAATCTCCTTTTTAAGTCTGTTAATCTCTTTCAATTGTGCATTCTGCTCCATTATCAACTTGAGCATCTCATCCTTTTCCCCTTATGTCTCAGCTATCTCCTTTACATGTGCATCTTCCATTGGTGGCAGTTTCAAATGCTTCCTCAGAGATGCTATATAGACATTTTTCTTTTTAAGCATCTCCTCAACTGCTTTCACATTTGAGGGGTCATACCCGATCTTGAGGACTAATTCTTCCAACGTCTTAATTCTGTTATCCTTTGCAAAGGATGATATATTTTCTAATTTCAGTTGCGTCTAGACATTGCTCAGAGATACCTGTAATTTAGTGGTCGCAGTCGAAGCATTTGCCAACATGGAGAAAATCATTTCCCCAGTTTGCCTGTGCAGATCCATTTGATCAGCAGGATGCACATCCCTAGTATGAAACTTGAATGTTTCCCTTTTGTAATCAATGATTGCCTTCAGGTCTGGCACCTGTGCCTGCAGAAATGCCATGTGCATTCTACCCTTCTCTATATCGAATGCAGACAATAGTCTATGTTGTGTCGTTAATGTATGTTTCCAAAATTGAGCGTATGTATTGTTGGTTAGCGTCTGATTTTTATTTTTGATCAGGTCATACTTCTAAAAAATAATCAACTTTGGTCCTGCTTTACTCGGCTGGTGGAGAATTTGTGGGCTTCTTAGGCACAACGGTAGGCATGATTTGCTTGCTGCTTGTGCTCAGAAGTGACCGATCATCTTTCATAGTTGCAGTGGATTGGATTTCCTTTTCACTAGCCGTGTCAGGTGTAAGACTGGTTTTTGGCCTTTTGGTGTGTAATTGGAAATCTTTAGCCGAGACTTCAGTGATGGAAGGTAAAGTATCCTTCCTGGGTATTTTCTCCTTAGGAACCTATGGTGTAGTAGTTTGTGAGATGATGACCGAGGGGTCCTGTTGTTCCATCTCAAACAGAGTGTTCGTCTCCCATTCTGTTTGATTCATGAACTTCTCTATCTCAGGCTTGGGTGTATGAACATATGGGACATTTTTGTTTTTAATCCTCATCTCAGAAATTATCCTACACGAATCATAGTGCCATATGAAACTAACAAAAAACTTCATTTCTTTCAACAGTCTGTCTGCTTCCTCCCTGATGCCTCGCCTATTACAGATGAAAGACCCTATTTTCCCTTTAATTCTAAGTTTCTATTTCTTTTTCAGAGACACAAAATGTATGTCATCGGAGTTAATCATTTTCCTTATGTATTCCAGGGCAAATATCCTCACGGGTAAATACTTGGGCAATTTGTATTGATCCAACTCACATCCATAGACCCTGATCTCGGTGTGGTTTTGGTAAAGATACCAGTCTCCAGGTTTTGCAAGGTCTGAGAGGTGTAAAATCGTTTGAATCTCCTCATTTATTCTCGGTTCAGGTCTGCCACTGAGCATGCTCACCACTGTATGGTAGAACCGCTCGATAAACTGTTTGAAGCTAAATTTTGTAGAATTTTGTATGTAGCAAAGTCCAAGCTATTATCGCCTATAGTCTTCCATCCTTGTCCATCTTTTGCATTGAAAAGGAGAATCTGTCTGCCTGAAAGAAAGTGAACATGTAGGCCAGTATTGAGGAATACCGAAACATGCCTTCTGTGGCAAAATTTGAAAATTGTTCATGAATACTATTCACTAGGAAAGTGTTGTAGTCATACTGCATGGTGGGTCTTTCTTCTGTGGAGAAGATGGACAAAAAACCCAATATGGGTTCATCCACCCATTGGTCGGAAAATTAACCCAGCAAAGCATAGAGCGACGAAATGATTTGGTTTCCCTTTACTGAGAACAGGGAGGAAGGGCACGGGGGATTTGTCTTGGGGAGTTGAGTAGCTTGAGGAAAGAAAAGCTCAAAAATTTGGGCTCTCTCAGGGAATGATAGCTTTTGGTATAGCTCCGTGATGACTTCGAGGTTGAAAGGGGAGACGGATTCGGTTCTTGGTATCTGCATCATTTGATCAATGGCCTCTAGTGTGATGAAGAACAAGGTTTCTCTTGATGAAGATACTATGGCTCTCTGGTCGACGAGGTAATGAGCCTGGCACTTGAGGGAGAACTCAAGGAAATGGTGGACCTGGGGGAAAAGATATAGGGGAAGGATGGATTCCCAGAGCCCAATTTCATCACTCTGATCTAAGAAAACATCTTTTAGCCATGACTGCAAATCCACGAAGTCAAATTCGCACCTGGTGTCTATGATTAAATGATCCTTGTCGGCGAAATGGATCCTGTTGAGGTCGACAGGAGGCGGGAGGAAAGGATTTTCCTCGGCTTCTTCTCTCTTTGATTTTGGCGCCATCACTGTGAAAATACCTACAAGTCAAACAAAACGTTAATGGGGATGATTGTGGTTTTGTACAGTTGACTGAAACAGAGGTAAGACAGGGATAATTTCTCTGGTGTGAGGAAAAAGTAAGAAATGGGAGAATGAACGAGAAGAGTGGTTTTGAGCAAACGGATACCCGTTGGGCATGGGGGAAAGATCAACAAGCTAACGGATAAGTTAGCCAGTAATAAATTTCCAACGGGTCCTTTGGAGCGTGAGATGGCAGGTAACAATGAATGACGAATACGACCGGGTGATGTGGTGGGTGTTGATTGGGAAGTGACCATGGCAAAGGGACTTGTAATGGGAAAATAGGGGGAATGGACTGACAGAGTAATGAGATGTGAGCTCTAGGGGAACAAGTGGAGAATGATGCCATGGGGTGATGGGGGTATGTCAGAAAATGGTAAGCGGTGGTAGTCTGGACCAACAGATTCCTACCACGTAGAGAAAAGGGCCCACCAGAAAATCACTCCATTCT
>ML784964.1:36707-46794 GCA_009831015.1 Picea engelmannii
GGTCGGGGGGGGTTCCAGAAAGACTTGTCAACCGTAGATCTAGGCACCCGATCTTTAGTCGTTCATCTATGCGATGTCTTTACTCTGTGAACACAAAGTCATATTTGTTCCAAAACTTAGGATAAGTGCATTATGTGGATTCGCCCAAGCTTTCTCTGTTTTATCACCATGGGGGTTAGACATCAAACTTTTAAAACATCAAAGATATGGTTCAACATCGATCATCATGCCTATTTTATTAAGATAAAGCAAACTACCCTATGTTCTAACCTAATTACCTATGACATTTATCCCAAATTAAACTGTTGGACTAAGAAAACACTCTACCCTAGGGTTATTTGACCAAGATTAGGCAATTTGGTCAAATTTATTCACTAGCTAACCTAATTCGCTTGGCTAAGATTAAACAGTTTAGCCAAGCTTATTCACTACTGCTATCAACATCAATTTAAAGGACTTGGCCATGCTTAAACTGTATGGACCAAATCTTTGTTATTGCACGGGGCTCTATCCAATTTCTTTTATGCCCTCTTTTATTCTTTTTCTTTCTTTTCTTTTCTTTTCTTTCTTTTTATTTTTTCTCAAATTATTTGCAGAATGGAAAATCATTTGACAAACAAGACAGTAAAGTGATAACATTTCAGTCACCAGTTGATCCTATAGATTATAGGGTTATAACAAGATGTATATCATGCACTTGTAGATGACAAAAGTTTTGGGTGCAAGATATATAATAGCGCCAATCCGGGGGTTGGTCGGATTCTCGTAAATTGTTGTTGAATATGTATATCATGGAACAAGGGGGCATAAAAATTCGATAGCGCTAAGTCACGACCCCATGGAGAGATAATTGGCTAAGTGTTGAAAGGAACTGCAGTCGGTCGGGCTCGTGATGTGACGATATAGGAACAATCAACGAGTTCGAAAGAAGTCAGGTTCAAGTTTAAATATATTTATTTAAATTGTATTTATATTAATGTATCTTAATAGATTGTTTGTGGTTGAAATGCCAACTATGTTTCAATATATGGATGAATTGTATACCACATAATTTTTGGGTGAAAGATATATAATAACGCCAACCCAGGGTTGAGTTGGGCTCTCGTAAATCGTTGTTGAATAGGTTTTTTGGTTGCTACTGCCAATAAGTGAACCTGTGTACTGAGTTGTCACCAATAAAAGAAAAATGAATTTGAATTGAAGATGGCATGAATACCCTCTCCATGTTACACATTTTGCACTGAAATGTTCTGATATATACAATTTGACAGGAGGGGCCTTATGTCTCCTCGGGAACCCTTGTCACCCTATTTTGAAGCCCGTCTGACCGCTTTATGTAGTTGAAACATACATAAAATATCTTGCTAGGAAATGGATTATCAACTGCAGATTTGAATATATCGAACCTTCTTTTCCCTCTTCTATACTCAACGAAATTCTCGTTTGTTTTTCCACACTACTCTCTCTTTCTCGTTACTTAGACGTTTTTCCTAAAATGTCTCAATGCGCATTGGCGGACACACCCGTTCACATTTGCGCTTGTTCTTTTATACCGTGAGTCCAACCGACCGCTAGCCATTCGATGCCTAACCACTTTTTAGATTGCATATTTCCGTGTAGGCAGGTTCTATAATGGGGGTCGAATTGTAAATGATGCAAAATTTATATCACATTAGTGTTGTGTGCAACATGTATATCACAGAACATGGGGGGGCATAAGAAATCGATAGCACTAAGTCATGCAAAGTTGTGCACTGAGTTGTCACTAGTGAACACAAAATGAATTTGAATTGAGGATGGCAAGAACACCCTCTTCGTGTTACACATTTTTCACTCAAATGTTCCGATGTAGACAATTTGACACTCAGGGCCTTACGTGTCCTCGGGAACCCTTGCCACCCTATTTTGAATCCTGTCTGACCGCTTTCCACAGATATTTTTGTGCTCGCCACCTTCTCACTTCTTTTCAAGTATATGCAATAAGTATATAACTTCTCCAGAAACATGCATAAAATATATTGCGAGCAAATGGGATATCTATCACAGATGTGAATATATTACTTTTATCTTTTATCATGGAATTGTTGGGTGCAAAATGTATATGATGAAAGTGTTGGGTGCAAGATGTATATAACGGAACACGCAGGACAAGAATGCAATAGCGCTAAGTTGGGACGTCGCGGTGAGATATTTGGCCAAGTGTTGAAAGGGATGGTCGTCGGTCGGGTTCCCGATGTGAAGATATAGATGCAAATGAGGATTTGACATTCCGCTAACCGATCAACCCGCAAACAATCTAGGAGCACGAGAAAGTTAGGTTCAAGTTTAAAGGGATTTTGTTTATGTTTATTTAAAATGTATCCATATTAATGTATCTTACTATATTATAAATGCGTTATTTTCTTGCTAATGCAAATAAGAAAATATGTGCACTGAGTTGTCACTAGTGAAAGCAGAATGAATTTGAATTGATGATGGCAGGAACACCTTATTCGTGTTACACGTTTAGCACTGAAATGTTCTGATATATACAATTCGATAATCGGGGCATTACGTCTCGTCGGGAACCCTTGCCACCCTATTCTGAAGCCCGTCCGACCATTTTCCATGGGTATTTCCATGCCCGCCACCTTCACACTCCTTTCCAAGTATATGCAATAAGTATATAACTTCTCCAAAAACATGCAGAAAACATCTTGCGAGAAAATGGGATATCTATCACAAATGTCAATATATTAACCCTTATTTTATGTCTTCTATACTTATCTTTTATCACAGAATTGTTGGGTGCAAAATGTATATGGCGAAAGTGTTGAGTGCAAGATGTATATAACAGAACACGCGGGATAAGAATGTGATAGCGCTAAGTTGGGACGCTGGGGTGAGATATTTGGCCAAGTGTTGAAAGGGACGGTCATTAGTCGGGTTTCTGATGTGACGATATTGATGGAAAGGAGGATTTGACAGTCTGCTAACCGATCAACTCGCGGACAATCCAGGAGCCCGAGAAAGTCAGGTTCAAGTTTAAAGAGATTTTGTTTATGTTTATTGAAAATGTATCCATATTAATGTATCTTACTAGATTATTTGTGGTCCAAATGTAAACCATGTTCGAATTTGAATGGTGTTTTGTGCTTGAATATTTTTTCTCAAACCTACAAGGAACAAAGAAAAAAATACATGACTTTACATTTTGTATACGAAGAATATTATGAAATATAGGAAGCTGCAATACATGCACAATATAGAACAAGAACATGTACAGTGAAATGAGTTAATTTTGCGAAGAAATAAAAATTCCGATAACAACACCAAGCATTGAATATCATCATAGAACAACCTGAAGTATTTACATTTAGAGAAACTGGGTCACAAAATACATTTGAAAATATTTCCCAAAAAAGGTTGTCTTCGAATTTGCAAAAAAAACTATAGTTCAGTACATATTTTGTGAAATAAAAATGTGTTTTCCAGAATGAATCCGATTGGGACTGCTGCAGACTACAAAGAAAAGATGTACAATAATGAGGTTTGTAGAAAGAAGAAATTCGACGATGGAAAACAACAAAACCTGGCAAGAAGAAAGAGAAAATTGTCATATCTGGATTAAAGCTTTGTTAGAATAAGTGGATGAAGACAGAAGAATGTAATTAGTATCAACTTACTATGATGGTATCCCATTCCTTTTCATTTCTTCGATGATGTCCTTTTATGGCTTTCCTCGACTTTGACCTTCATTGGTAATCTAGTCGACAATCTTTTTCAACCATTCTTCGATGTAGCTCCTCATGGGCTCCACGTTCATTTCATGCTGGATTTTTATATTGAAGATTTCACTTTCCAAGTCCCCTAGATCAATAGACAAGTTGTCTAATGATTCTTGAATATTTTTGTTTCTAATTTCATAACCGACTAGCCAAGTTTTCACGTCATCTTCACCATATTCAAGAATGCCATAGAAATTTTCAAATGACAGTCTTTTATAGATATGAACTTTATCATCAAATGCTTGCTTGGTTAAAAACAACGAGTTTAATATCAATTTCAGGTCTTGGACTTCATTGGTGCTTCCAACTAGATCTATCTTAGTTAGCTTCTTGAATAGTTTGTCTCTTTTAGATATGGTCTAGCTACATTTTTGAAATATACCAATCAAGTTCTTTACCTTTTCTTTCCAGCATGCGTTTAGCTGGTCTATTCGATCCAGGGAAGGGAGATCCTCTTGTCTTCTTCTGGATTCTATCATACCAGTAACTTCAACACCAAATGTTAAAACTGCATCGAGATTAAAACCTTTCTCATTCTTGAGATCTGCTTGCAGATACTCATGAAAAGCATGCGCTCTTGTTCCAAAAGAGACCATATTCGTTGGCATCTCCCAAGCTTTTGTTATTAATTCCATTATTTTTTTTATATTTTTTTCCACATAGTATTGGGACGATGTGAGAAGGATTGTTGATCCTTTTAACTTTGGTGCAAGTGTGGTGGACCCGACCATTTCCAAAGGAGTAGCAAACAGTGGAAGAGGCATTAGAGTTTCCTCCAATTCTTTGATTCATGTCTTTAACATGAGGCTCTCCATTTCAAGGCCGCTAATAGAGTTGTCTAGAGAATCTCTAGTTGCTTGGTGCATCTTGGATATCTGGGAAGGGCACATGTTGCATAGGTTGAACTCTGAATGAGATGTCCCTTTCTTATTCTTTACATCTATGTTTTCAATAATCAATTTTTTTGATTTGTTGTCAAAAACAATGCTCTAAAATGAAAAAGACTCTTCTTCATCCAATGTATCTATGCCAAGTATTTCCATCCCAGGACTATGAGGAGCAGTGTTGTCTAGGTTATCGTTGTTAGGGAACATTTTTTCAATGTCAATTTCTAGTTCCATATCTTCGAGGGAGGGTTCATAGATATCAATTTCTCCCCTCGGTCCCTCCTGTTCTTGGACTATTGTTTTCTGTTTTTTGCCCACGAGAAGCTTGTGACAACTTTCATTTTTTTCAGAGGGAGGGTTCTTATGTCCTCCTCCACCTGAAGGATTGTGTGTGACTTTGTTACTTGGGTAAGTCGTTGGAGTACTGACACGAGATGTTGTGGTCTAGGCTGTGGCAGTCAGACATTGGGCACTTTTTTCACCCGGGTCTTTTCGGTTCTGTTTGTGTGAATCATTGGTATTGGTTCAAATTCCATTCAGGATAGTGTAAGTGAAAGAACCATTGAATTGGTTCTTGACCATGAAATCTCAGACTTTCCAAGGCATAGACATGAATTGTCCTTTCCTTTTTTCATGGAAAAAATGAAACCAATAGATGTACTCACTTGTTATTCCAGTAAAAAACATTGTACCAGATATGTGACATGGAAGGAAGCAAGGATTTCGTTTAGACCCAAAAATCCTTATAACATTATAGTTCTCCATTTCTCCTATTGTGCCCTTCTTATCCAGGAAGATTGTTGGTTGGCCAGAAAACTGGGGAAAATACCTTCCAAATATCAACGCTTTAAAAACTGAAACAAAATAATTGAAGACCTTATAAAATTGTTGGCAAGAGTCATGTCTCAATAATTTCTGGCACGCAAATGTTAATGGGTCAAATTTAGAGTTCATCTTCCTATACATAGATAGTCCAAGAAATGGATAGTAATTCGACATGATGAAAATTAAATAAGATGGCATAAATAATTTCTTCTGCCTCTTGTATTGCAATAACTGGGAAGAGTTTTGAATGGAAATCGGCTTGCGGAAATGGAAGATGGTTTGTTGCTTGACCATAAAATATAAAATATACAGAATCATTCAAGATATTCCAGTTGCATTTGCTTGTCTCGTTGTCCTCATGAAAATCCATGCAATTTGACGAAAAAGGTTATTACATGCACTAACCTGTAATATGGCCATGTCCTAGGGAGCGAGTGTTGGGTCCTGTAAAAACTTCGGCAAGAGGTATAATTCATTGCCATGCCTCTTTAAGAATTGTTTACAATTCTCTCCCTTGAAAGTAGGCGTTGGGTCGGGAAGTATTAACATATTTCAAAATACTTTAGGCGATGGGGAGATTTGGAAATGGTCGCCCATCTGGACAATCTGTTGGTTCGGAATATAGTTCTCAATGCAGCACGTGACCAAGTCCTTAAAGTAAAAAAAAAAAATTGGGGATACAATGTGTCATTGCAATTTCCGATGTAGAGATAAATTTCATCTGGACAGAAGTGGACGCGTAGTAGTCATAATCCATGGACGACTCAAAACGCTGGTCCTCGTGCCAGAAAATATTCAGGGTATCTCCATAGATATGTTGTCGAGCTGCAACCATAAGGTGATGAAAACCTTCCTTTGCTCCTCATTGTATTTAAAATGGACGTTGCATCATCATAATACATCTCCGGTAAATCTTCGTTCAATGTGTTTTAATGTCAGATGTCCTCGACCCTTTCACCTTTTAATGCCAATATTTTCAAAGCTAATAAAAGCATCATCAATTTGCATTGGGAAAGTGTGCGAAGATGGCAGAGAAATCGAGAAACTATTGAAAAAGGGGGAAAAAATTGACAGTTGTGTAATATACCTGGATTTTGACAAAAACAACGTCAAGTCAGAAGATAATTTGTTAATATTTACTTAAAAAAATTTCATATTATTTTATTTTATTGTTGTTCTCTGTGGCCCAAATGCAAACTATGTTCAAATTGGAATGGTGGAGCAACATTTTCATATGCAAGCAGAGCCTCAAATATGCAAACATGTAAGGCTCAAAAATTATGTGCAGAATACTAAAGAGCGACATCATGTGAACACCTTTGTAGATGACAATGGGCCAACACAATATTGAATTCTTTCTACAATGACGTCTTAAAAAAACCAAAACAACCATCATTTTTTTTGCGAATTCAAGATTGACAAAGAAAACTAATTAGATTCCATAATATTCTCCCATAAATGCATTTTAATGGGAGATTACCTCGAGATTTCTGCTTATTAATGCCAATAGTTTCGAACATTTGTGGTGAACTGTCACTAGTAAAATCATAATTAATGTCTATTGGGAAGGGGCGAATGTGGCGGGCATGGAGGAGAATTAAAGATGCTTTAGTACCTTTTTTGAACCTGGGAGTCTGTGGTGGAATTGTAGGTCACCCAATTTTTTGATGGAAGATGTATACTTAGAACACGGGGAATGAGAGTTCGATAACGCGTACGTGGGAACCGGCGGCCATAAAATTGGATAAGGAAATGAAAGCGCTCGGTCGGACTCGTGATGTCAAGATATAGATGTATATACAATTTGTGAGTTCGATAAAGAGTGAGGCTTATGAGTTGGAGAAGTCCAGGGTCGAATTGTAGATAATTGTAGTTTTGGATGCAAGATGTTATGCAAACTCGAGGCATGGGAGTTCGATAATGCATTGGGGGGGAACCCGTGGCCATAAAATTGGCTAACTGTTGAGACAAAATGGGAAAAATATCAACAAATGTTGGGAAAAATGAGTTGGAAGCTTCGAGTCCAGATCGAATTGTAGATCACCGAATGATCCGAAATCGGATTCAAAAGACTGACAGGGCATGAAAAATGCTCAAAAATGAAAGTGCTCGGAATCTGACGAAACCAACACCATTGCGTCCGGCTCTTCTTCCTGATTCCGGTGGTATAATTTTTATGTCAAATGGAGTACGTATGAGGAAGATATCACATTCTGTCCGCCGAGCCAAACAGGGAAATTTTTGGAATGCTGACTGTACCTGTCCGTACAGTCCGTACAGGACACGTGTCAGTTTGTACAGTGACACATGGCGATTCTGTACAGTGACACGTGGTGGCATCCATACAGGACATGTGGCAGCCTCAGGAAGTGACACGTGTCAGGCAGTTTGGGCATTTTCAGCGTACGGTTGGACCCATCCCGAGGTGACATGTGTCACCACTGGAAGGGCGACACGTGGCACGGGATGACGTCAGCATCGTACGGCGGATGACATGGAAATGCTAACTAGGCGTACGGTGGATGACGTGGCTCGAGTGACGTGGCAGGTGACAGAGCGTACGATGCTGACATGTGGACCAATAGGCAAGTGACACGTGGACCAATCAGAGGCTGCCACGTGGCACCCCGAGTTTAGCCAATGACAGCTATATAAAAAAATATTTTGGGGCCCGGGGGATTCGAACCCTGGACCTCCCTCTATGTCAAAGACTCCGCCATTTCCGAGTTGCCGTTACACCACCGCTTGGGACTTGTTATGGGGGCGACATATAATTTATTTATGTTGTATGGTTGGTTTAAACCGGCGGAAAAAGGGCCGGGGCCTAAGCCCTAGCCCTCACCACATATGTAACCACGCCACGGGACCCGGAGCGCGGACGGAGGGGAGCGCGGGGTTTAAATGTGTTATCAAATGGTTACAACGGAACCAGGTGCCTGGTTACATCAGTTGCTAACGGAACCAGGAGCACGGTTACATAGTAGTCCACGGTTCTAAACCGTTGCCATATGACCAAGTGTTATGCGCGCAAGGGGCTAGTGGGCCAGCGCTTAGCCCTTGGCTAGCGCTTGGCCATATGTGCGGCCATATGACCTTAAGAGGGGCGCACGTGCCAGATTTGGGGGCTTAGCCCGTTATAAAACTATATTATAGTTTTCAAAGTGGGTTTTTAACCACTTTTGACTAATTTAAATGTAATTAACTCATAATTGGGAGTTATTGGGTTTTTTTAGAGCCTAATTCTTGGGAGGAAGTTGGAGATTGAAACCAACTTTCCCAACTATTTAACCAAGTCCATTTGAGGCCATTGGGTAGGTTTTTGAAGAGCATTCAGAGCAGATATGTTGATGCAAGGCCAAGATAAAGCCAGTTTGAGGCAGAGGAGTTGTTGAGGTAGAGATGTTGTCGGACGATTTCTGAGAGTTCGGTATATTCGTTTCAGGTGTCGTAAGTTGTGCAAGATTCTAGAGATCATGGAAAACAAGACCAGATCATTCTAGGAGCCAATCGACAATTGTAAAGATGTAATAATAAGCTTTTGAAAAGAAATCAAGAAGCCTCCCTCACAGAGCAAAGGCCCAAAAACGTAGGCAAAGTTGTCGAACTCCGTTATCAAACTTGTGCATTATGGTTTGCTGCTTTTCATTGCATTTCAGATCT
This sequence comes from Picea engelmannii, assembly GCA_009831015.1. Classification (NCBI taxonomy): domain Eukaryota; kingdom Viridiplantae; phylum Streptophyta; class Pinopsida; order Pinales; family Pinaceae; genus Picea; species Picea engelmannii. The sequence goes on from ML784964.1 coordinate 45,847, forward strand.
GCAAATATGTTAATGATTGTATAATTCATTTCTTTTCTCTCTCTTTCGTTAAAGTTTTCCAATGGTCAATTAATACATGCGAATAAAACTCAACCATAGTCATTTCGAAAAATCCTGACGGATCAAGTGGTATCAGAGCTAGTTGACGTTTGGAATTAAGTTTTGCATGTTAGCCAGGGAAGAGCACATCTCAACGAGGAAAATGGCATCTACAGGAGGACTTTTTCAAGATGAGAAGAAGTTCAGAGATTCGGTGTTTTCCATGGCCGAGATGGTGAAAGTGTTGTATGAAGATTACTTGGAACGAAAGAGCACGGTTCAAGCGAAAACTTCAAAGAACAACGAAGGAAAATAAGCATTGAAGGAAGTGCCTTCTACATCTGTTTCAGACAACATATCTGAGGTATGCAGTGAAGGTTTCTCAACAAATTTTCCTCATTCTCATCAAGTTGGTTTTGGTGAATTCGAAAAACACACAAAAGGTGTAGGTTTGAGAATATTAACTAAGATGGGTTATGAAAAAGGAAAGGGCCTTGGACGTCGAGGTCAAGGCATTGTAAATATCATTGAGGTTGAAGAAAGGCCTCGATACTTAGGATTGGGATATGAAAGAGGGGACCTTGGAGAGTCTTCCAAGATGGGTTCCAAATCTTCGGAAGCAAGTGATGCTTCAAATGGCCAACTTAAGACATTGCAAGAACACTTCACAAAGGGAAATGACGCATCACTTCAGGGTTGCGGTAGTGAATGCAAGTCGTCTCCAAAGAAAGGTGAAGATCAACATGGAAGGTATAATGGTCATGTTTTTGTTAATTCTCCTTTTGATTATAACAAGAATAATCAAGTAAATCAGAACTTGTGGAAACTATATCCTTGTACTTACTGTCATTCACCTAAGCATTGTGTTGCCAAGTGTTGGAAGAGACAAACTTTGTACAGGAAACCTAT
>ML784964.1:46844-130068 GCA_009831015.1 Picea engelmannii
TTGGAAGAGACAAACTTTGTACAGGAAACCTATGTCATCCAAGAAGGAAACACGACGTAAAGGCTCAAGTCCACAACGGAAGAAGGAGAAGGTTAAGCAGGTCTGGATGCCAAAAACTCGTTGTACATTTTGCAGCAAGAGTGGACATCAAGAGGCTAGCTGTTGGAAGCGTAATCCGGAGCTTCATCCAAAGAAGGGCAAGAGGATTTTGCATGCACCCACGAAGGAGGAAGGATTTCCAGCGAAGCAAGAAGAACACCGTGAAGGAAAGAAAGCAGTCACTTGGTTATGCCAGAAGTGGATGTCTCAACTTCATTGTGTTTTGCTTCCCCTGATGTAATCATCTTTCAGAGACAAAGAGCAAGCCGGGTGGCCTATCCCGAGCTTGTCGAGTGGTCTGTAACCTTTTTGGGACCAAAAGGTCTTATTGTTGGGAGGTGTGATCCGAAATCGGATTCAAAAGACTGACAGGGCATGAAAAATGCTCAAAAATGAAAGTGCTCAGAATCCGACGAAACCAACACCATTGCGTCCGGCTCGTCTTCCTGATTCCGGTGGTATAATTTTTATGTCAAACGGAGTCCGTATGAGGAAGATATCGCATTCTGTCCGCCGAGCCAAACAGGGAAAATTTTGGAATGCTGACTGTACCTGTCCGTACAGTCCGTACAAGACACGTGTCAGTTTGTACAGTGACACATGGAGATTCCATACAGTGACACGTGGTGGCGTCCGTACAGGACATGTGGCAGCCTCAGGCAGTGACACGTGTCAGGCAGTTTGGGCATTTTCAGCGTACGGTTGGACCCATCCCGAGGTGACACGTGTCACCACTGGAAGGGCGACACGTGGCACGGGATGACGTCAGCATCGTACGACGGATGATGTGGCAGTGCTGACTGGGCGTATGGCGGATGATGTGGCTCGAGTGATGTGGCAGGTGAAAGAGCGTACGATGTTGACATGTGGACCAATAGGCAAGTGACACGTGGACCAATCAGAGGCTGCCACGTGGCACCCCGGGTTTAGCCAATGACAGCTATATAAAAAAATATTTTGGGGCCCGGGGGATTCGAACCCCGGACCTCCCTCTATGTCAAAGACTCCGCCATTTTAGAGTTTCCGTTACACCACCGCTTGGGACTTGTTATGGGGGCGGCATATAATTTATTTATGTTGTATGGTTGGTTTAAACCGGCGGAAAAAGGGCCGGGGCCTAAGCCCTAGCCCTCACCACATATGTAACCACGCCACGGGACCCGGAGCGCGGACGGAGGGGAGCGTGGGGTTTAAATGTGTTATCAAATGGTTACAATGGAACCAGGTGCCCGGTTACATCAGTTGCTAACGGAACCAGGAGCACGGTTACACAGTAGTCCACGGTTCTAAACCGTTGTCATATGACCAAGTGTTATGCGCGCAAGGGGCTAGTGGGCCAACGCTTAGCCCTTGGCTAGCGCTTGGCCATATGTGCGGCCATATGACCTTAAGAGGGGCGCGCGTGCCATATTTGGGGGCTTAGCCCGTTATAAAACTATATTATAGTTTTCAAAGTGGGTTTTTAACCACTTTTGACTAATTTAAATGTAATTAACTCATAATTGGGAGTTATTGGGTTTTTTTAGAGCCTAATTCTTGGGAGGAAGTTGGAGATTGCAACCAACTTTCCCAACTATTTAACCAAGGCCATTTGAGGCCATTGGGTAGGTTTTTGAAGAGAATTCAGAGCAGAGATGCTGATGCAAGGCCAAGATAAAGCCAGTTTGAGGCAGAGGAGTTGTTGAGGTAGAGATGCTGTCGGACGATTTCTGAGAGTTCGGTATATCCGTTTCAGGTGCCGTAAGTTGTGCAAGATTCTAGAGATCATGGCGAACAAGACCAGATCAGTATAGGAGCCAATCGAAAATTGTAAAGATGTACTAATAAGCTTTTGAAAATAAATCAAGAAGCCTCCCTCACAGAGCAAAGGCCTGGAGACGTAGGCAAAGTTGCCGAACTCCGTTATCAAACTTGTGCATTATGGTTTGCTGCTTTTCATTGCATTTCAGATCTGAAAATATGTTAATGATTTTATAATTCATTTCTTTTCTCGCTCTTTCGTTAAATTTTTCCAATGGTCAATTAATACATGCGAATAAAACTCAACCATAGTCATTTCGAAAAATCCTGACGGATCACCGAAGTTTCAGGTGCAAGATGTATACCATGCACACGGGGCATGAGAGTTGGATGGAGCCTATGTAGGAACCCACAACCATAAAATTCGCAAACTATGAAAATGAACGGCGGTCGGTCGGATTCGTGATGTAGAGATATAGATGGAAATGAAATCTGCCACTCCGCCATCTTGGGAACCCATGAGCATAGACATGGATAACCCAAGTTTTGGATGGAAGATGTATACTTGGAACACGGGAATGAGAGTTCGATAACGTGTACCCAAGAACCCGCGGCCATAAAATTGGCTAAGGAAACGAAAGGGCTCGTTCGGACTTGTGATGTCAAGATATAGATGGATATACAAATTGTGAGTTCGATAAAGAGTGAGGCTTGGGAGTTCGAGGAGTCCGAGGTCAAATTGTAGATAACCTGAGTTTTGGATGCAAGATTTTATCCAAACACAGGGCATGGGAGTTCGATAATGCATTGGGGGGGGAACCTGGGACCATAGAATTGGATAATTGTTGAGACGAACTGGGAAAAATATCAACAGATGCTAGGAAAAATTAGTCGCAAGCTTTGGGTCCGAGTCAAATTGTAGATCACCGAAGTTTCGGGCATGATATGTATACCATGCACATGGGGCATGAGAGTTCGATGGTACCTACGCAGGAACCCGTAGTCATAAAATTCACGAACTATGAAAATGAACGACGGTCGGTCGAACGCGTGATGTAGAGATATACATGGACATGAAATCTGTCACTTCGTCGTCCTGGGAACCCGCCAGCATAGACATGGGACTAAGTATAGAATCATAAATGGATAATAGAGGGGAAGAAAAAAAAGGCAGAATGACTAAGTATAGAAGAGGAAAAAGAAAGGGAGGTAAGAACCAACCTGAAAGAAAACTGTTACGTAGGAATACATGAAAAGAAAAGATGGAGTACAAATTTATTTATTTCAAGATAACAACATAGAAAATATAATTGACACGAAGACAAGTCAATGTACAGGAAGATATGGAGTGTCCAAGGAGGAAAAACAAAAAAACAGAGTTGCAAACCAGTTCAACAAATACAAATAGAGTAAACGAAAAACTATTGGATATGGAACACGAGTAGAAAAACGTACCTTTGCATGGATTCTTCTACATTCCTGGTTAGGAGTTCTTTGTGGTGTCTAGTTTTCCTGTTTGATTCTATGAATAAAAGCACAAAACAAAACAGACATGAACATAAGTTGACATGTAAAAAAAAAAACAAGTACTATGTACATAGACTAAATAAAATAGAATACAAGGAATAGCGTAACATATAGTGTTAGAAGTATGTACCTCCTTTTTTTTTAGTTCATTCAAGTTTGTGTGTGTGTGTGTGTGTGTGTATTTTATTTTATTTTTGTAAAAAAAAAATTATGACCAAAAGCAATTACAAACCAGGGAAAACTAAGAAGTTGGATATCTCGATTTTCTGCAACAATATAGACAGATATGCTTTGAAGCATAGAAATATGATTCTGCAACATGCCTGATGTATATTTCATAATTCAAGTGCAACACCAACTGTGTGGTGACCAGACCAGTATGTGTACAAACCAGGGAAAACTAAGAAGCTGGATAATTTGTATTTTTGCAACAAGCTATACAGATATGCTTTGAAACATAGAAATATGACTTTGCAATATGTTTGATGTATATCTCATAATTCAAGTGCAATACCAATTGTATCATGATCAGACTAGTATGTGTCTAAGATAAAGATGTTGTATTGAGGAATGGGAACATTTGACCACACATGGTCAATAAGCGTGTTTTGCACATGGCTTGTGTTGTTCAAAAGAAAGAGGAGACTATATTTGCACATGTAGTTTTCCAATTCTTTTGTTCTGGCATTATTTTGCAGCATGTCAATATTGAAGTCTCCTACAAGCACAATGGTTCCGTTCAGATGCAAATGTCCTAATGCATTGGAAATAACATTTAGTATGTTGAAGAATGTTGCATGGTGAGCAACATACAGATTCAGTATTGCAATTTTTGTTCCATGGAAAAATATTTTTGCAACCACCATCTCAACATTCTTTTCTTCGAAATGTATATGGTCCAAAATTGGTACATGTTTTTTCACCAATATCATCACCCCATGTGTAATGTAGCTTGATATGCAATTGTGATTTCGAAATTGTTTGTTTTGCATGCATAATGCCATGTATGTTTCCTACAAGCACATAATATCAGATTGCATTGTATCATAGTCATTGAGTATATCATCCATGTGTGCATGTAAGATGTGTGTGTTAAGCGAGATAATTGCTACATATGACTTTGTTTGTATGAAGTGGTAATCATACTGCAGATGTCATTTTGCGGTAGTCCTGAGGCGTTCCATTTCAATATCAACTTTATGTTTGACTTCGAAATTATCTTTTGTAAGAGGACATAGTAAATACAAGGAGTCTATGCTTCTGGCATGGGACAATGTTGTATATAAAAGTCCATGTATTCGAATTCCAACAGGCTGAAATGAAACACTATCAAGTGTTATTCCTTGAGATCTGTGGACTGTACGTGCACATGCAAGTTTAATTGGAAACTATTTTCGAATCTTCATTCGACCTGTCTTTGTTGATGCCGATACTAGCTTTGATATTCACAAAATAGGTGTCTAATCACTTACATTGTTTGAATTATATAGATAATCCAACTTGCTTGCTTGTCGCTTGCCTATATGCGGTTCATGGAACTTACTCCAAAGGACATCAAGTTTTTCTGTTTTGGTATAGCCTTTGAGTATTCCATCTGCACCATTGACCAAGCCATCCTGTGAATCATAGTTGCAGGCATATATTTCAACCAACATTTCTAATTTCAGGACAAGCTACAAAGGTAAACTGGTTTTATGTTCATGACGTGGCACATTTCCATGGTTGTCTTCTTCCAGGTCAATTGAATTGATGATGATATCATAGACAAGCATGAGCGATAGCATGTACCTATTATGCATTGAAACATCCTTATTTATGTAGAACAGGTAAGGGAACATTGGGTCTGTTGGTGCAGGTCGTAAGCACCTCGAATTGATATATGTTAAGTCATCATATGTTTGGCTATTTGTTCGCATTATATTCAGAATTGAAATAAATGTTTCATTTGTTTGGCGCATTGTAGTATGCAATTCAAAGCATTTAATATTGTCTCTCCAGAATTTATGTGTCATTGTTTGCATGTTAACCATAGGTTGTTCAAATATCAAAGAATCTTGGATTGGCTATGCCTAGTAAATATCCCCACAAAATATCATGTCAATGTTTCCAAAGTATTTCGTGTGCACATGTTTTATGCTTCTTAGTCGGTTGTCAATGGAATACAAGAAGCGACTTCCAATCAAATATGCCTCATCTATAAAGACAAGTTGGAGTTCATCATAAAGATTAGACAATGTATCTAACATTTCCTTGCTAAGTGGAAGAAACTGTGACTTGTTAAAAGGCATTAAAAATGCAAAGTGGACTATTGTTCCACCTACATTATATGCAATTTTTCCTATGTATGCAACTATTACGCCCTTTGGTTTCATAGGATCAGAGGAATTGTTTGAATCATAGATCTGTATAAGAATTTGGAATAGTGCTTTCGTTGTGACTGTCTTGCATGTTTCTTCTCTGTCTGTAAGGAACAAGTGAACAGGAGTGTCCATGTTCAAGCGTTTTTTAAGCACAGTGTCCTTTAGAATTGTTTGTTGTTCTCCATTCAACAAACATATTATTCTGTGGTATTCATTATTTTCAATAAGGAAAGGATGTTTTGTGACTTGAAAACCAAGATTGATACGTTTTTCAATGCCACCTGCTCGAGGACGAGGCAAATCCGCTTGCAAGTCATAGGACTCGCAGTGAGTTCTGGTTGTTTTTCGATTTGTGAATGTCTCATAAAGATTGTCAGGGTTTTCTAGCTCATTAACTTCTATTTCTAGATCACCCCATGTTGGATTAACATTGTAAGTAAATTTATCTTCATTGATTTGCACTATAGTCTCAGAGGCAACATATGCAGCTTCCCATGTAGAGAAATTATGTTTTAATGTCTCTTCGTTTTCATCAAACATAACGTATAACAACATTTTTTCTCTACAATAGTTTTCATAGTCAAAATGTTTATTGTATTTGACATACCGTATCACAGATATTTTTTTTCTTTTTGATATGGGCGCACCATTTTTTTTGTAATGTATTACAAATTCTGCTAAGAAGATATGCCTAATAGGCGATGGATGTTGGAGGTAATAATCAATAATAGAGCGACATAGTACATCTTTTGAATTGTCAAGCTCTTTTTCTAGAAAAAATGGTGGTTTAAGCACAAATGTGCATTTCTCAAGTGGAGATGTGTTTATGAAGACACATTTTCTTGAACTACAATTGAGGGGCAGGGAAAGTGCAATGTGGACTGCTTGTTGAGCAAACAATTGTTGAAGATTAAGAAATGTATTGCCAAGCGTACATATCATTTGTGTGGCATCAATATGACTTATTCCATGTTTTTTGTGTATTCTTCTGAGTGCACTTGTCATAGGTTTGTCAACCTTTGTCATATACGAGGTACAATATGCTGTTGTCGCATATGCATTGAAGACGTACTGCGCATCTGTATTTGCATTCCACATAACTGACATGTCCTTGGAGAAACTGTTGTTCCAAATATGGGAAAGTTTTCGTTTAAGGAAAACTGTTGGTTATTTAAGCGTACATTGTATGGCTTGGATGTAGTCATCTTCTGATAGATTTAGCTCTATCAAGAAGTCATTGAAGCTCATCAACTTGTCAAACTCTTCTTGTTCTAGAAATGCGAACAAGGATTTAGATTTCTCAACGACAACATTGTCCTCTAAACTAAGTGGCTCTATGATTCTTTTTTCTCTCATTGGAGGCATGGGAAAGTTGTATATGTAATGCGAGGTTTTTCGTTTTATACAACTTTTTGTATGATAATGTCTATGCAATTTGGCAAGTTCTGGATCCAAATGATCTATGTTGCATGCTATGTATTTGTCCACAAATTGCTTGATCTGTGAATTGTTGTTAGCTCCATAGACTGGTGCACCCTCTATCCACAATAGTGTGTGGTCATGTTCATTCCCCCTATTCTGGAATTCAGTCACAAAAAAGTAGTCTGATACTTTTCTGAAAAAAGTTTCATCATGGCATATCAATTGTCTCAAATAATTTATTCTATGTCTATAGTAGTGAGTACATGTCACTGGGTCTTTTCTTATGAGGTATTCAATGTCATTATTTTCCAGTGTATCGGTTTGTTTTTATGTTTCTTGTTCCTATGAAAGTCAGATACGACAACCACCAATGGATCCCAACAATGCTCTGCACTTGTAAATGTGATGAAAAATGTTGGCAGGGCCAATTGTCGGATCATTGCAAAAATATTTTTCTTGTTTTTTTGCAAATAGTCAGGAGAGATGTGAATGCTTTTGAAATCTATGTATCCAATATTTTCTAGGTTTACTTTGTACTTGACATCCTTGGCCAACAAATTTCTTCCTTGTAACTAGCCTTTTCTTATTTGGACCCACATGCAAGACAACACTTGCTCTATTATTATGCGGATTGTTTTGAAAAACAAATTTGTTATGTGACAGGATAAGTCACCACTTGAATGTAGCAGCGCCCATCGAACTATTTTATGATAATTGAATCATTTTGTAATGTCAGTGGGATGTGGATCTCCATAGAAGAGTGTTGGGAAGTTCATTTCCTCAACGAATTTGTCCTTGAATATTCCAAGTGGACGTTGCCCCTCAGCAGGTGCAATTTCAACAATCTTGTCTTGCAAGTCATGAATGAACTGTGAATCAGTGAATCCATGCACCAATGTCTCAGCAGGTGTTTCATTCTTCGATTCATCGATTGTATCAAATTCACTAGTAGTTTTGAGCATCTCTGCAGAGTTGACATCCTCTTCTCCAACAACACTATTCCATTTCTCATCTATACAAATGTTTTGTGCTTTGTATAGGGCCCTGGAGCATAATTCCTTTAATGCTTTCATAACAAAATGCACACACACTTTGCCTGTCTGATACACATTTTTGTATTGCATGTGTATTTTGAGAACCACATCAATTGTCATTGTATCGCTAATTAATTGTGGCAAGGCTTTTTGCACAACATCTAGTTGAATAGGCACATTAATAATTGATCCTATTAAGCCCATCTGGGGTCGTTTATAGCCCCAGGGCCTAATTTGTGCAAATGCGATTCCCAGAGACACAAGTCTCTCTTCAATTTATATAAGTACACTTACATCTAGTAGTGGTGTATTACATCTTATTTGGTCGGGGGTTGCAAATTGTGGAAGTTTTCCATTTTCAAGCGACCGTTTGCATGGAAGAAATTTTTTTCCACTGGAAAATGTTTTATCATGTGCTATCAAGTGGAGGTATTCTTCTTCCAAATTAGGCGTGAAATACTTACTGTTTTTTTCAAAATTCAATTGATCGCAAATTGCACATGTAATGGAAGGATTGTCTTTGATTTGTTTCATGTAGGTATATCTTGCATCTTTCTTTCACAGGGAAGTATTGGTAGAAAGTGTTTTCTGATTTTCATTGGTAGTAGTGCGCAATGTTGCTTCTAGCCCGAAAAATATGATTTTTTCCTCTCGGACAGTTGCATGAACATTGTGGGATATGCGACTGTACCTTTTTTTGTTGTGTTGTACATGAATAATTTTTTTTAGATTGTGATATGTCAGTTTATCTCTAGAAGGAAGAATAGCAATGTTTTTTTTTTCTCTCGTGTACGACCTTTTTCAAGTTGTGGTAACTTAGTCTACGTTTCTTGTTCAAGGGCAAGATGACCCAATGGTAGCTAGGATGAATTTCACTCTAATTAAATAACATGTGATGCTTATGCACATTCAATGTGGTTTGGCTAGCATTGACAGTGAACACTGGAATGACAGTATTTCCTATACCACCAATGTTTTTTTTTCTCTCACGTATGAAATTTTTCAGGTTGTGATAACTTAGTCTATGTTTTTTTTTAAGCCTTGTATGGACTCATCACAACTAGGATGAATTTCACACATGAAATTTTTCAAGTTGTGATAACTTAGCCTACGTTTTTTGTTTAAGCCCTGTATGGCCTTATCGCAACTGGGAGGAGTTTCATTCTCATTAAAAAGCATACCACACATATGCAGATTCGATGCGGTTTGGGTGGCATGGACATTGAACCCTGGACCAGTGACATGTCCAAGTAAAGGTAGATAATGGATATGTGTTGTATATGTTTTCAACGAGAGGATGTCAATTGTTCGATCTTAATTTGAATCAATAGACCAGGAATGGACAGTGCCATCTGGTAGGGCCAACCAAACTTGTATATTTACTCTGAATATGATAGATAGCCATTGCAAATAGAATCTGCCACCCTCCACATTCCCTTTTTTATATGGCAGTCCCATATTTACAAGGTATTCTTGCCAACTTCCAATTGCCGACATATTTTCTAGGAGATATGGCGAAAGGTGTTGATGCAAGCAGCTAAAATCATGTTGGTTGTCGCCTATAATTACATTGTAAAAGGACTGTACAATGTAAAGCCACATTGACTGCACATCAAAATCTGTTGCTACCAAACAACAAATTGCATTGAACAAACTATCTCCACAACTAGATACAACAACTATTTCTATCTGCAAACCATGGAAGACTATGCGATGCATAATTTGTTTCCACTGTGATTCAAGGTCTTTGTAAATGAGGGACAAGTAAATATGAGGTCCTCCAAGATTGCATACAGACAATTTTTTGTATAGTAGTGGTTCATAATGACCACTGAAAGGACTGGCATCATGGAACAAGATGCAATATGGATTTCTATATGCATTTTTGCTGAATAGTAGATATCTTGTTTTTCTTGTCAATGACCGTATTCAAATTGATATATTGAGCCACTTAGACAACCACCATATACAAAATGTATCTCCCCAAATTCCCCTCTCATGTGCAGGCAGAATTGGAGATGTAGACAATCACATCTTTGAAAAATACATAGCGACATCAGGTATTCCATGCAACTACCGAAGAAAATCAGATTCCAATTCGTATTCATACGACTCCAATGCCTCAACGTCGCCATTTTTTAAACAACCCAATAAATAATCTATCAATCCATTGCGCATGTCGGTCGAGGAATAACGAAAATGCAGTAGAACCTGAAATGCATCGAAAAGGCAATCTCCTACAGTATACAAGAATGCATCCAATGTAAAAAGCCCATTTCTATGCAACACCTCGTCAATGTTGTCATGTATAATGGAGTGTGTATCTATTTCACACGACTCAATATATATTACTTGTTTCATCTCTTAAAATATGATTTTCAAGTTGTTTCTTAGTTATTTTCAGTTTGTATGAAAAAAGAGAAAAGGGAAAAAAAATAATAAAACGAAAAAAAAAAGTCAAATAGAAAACTACAAGCGTGGAACTACGTACCAATCCCGGTATGTATCCTTCAACTTTATTCCTGTCAAATTCAATTCCCCCTAGTCGCCACATCAGATGAAAAGAAAAAAAACCTACACTGAACAATGAACCAAACAGAAGAAACAACGCAAATAAATAACACTATAAATTTTCTCAGCACAAAGACCGATTTGAACCTATTCATGGTGTGCATCCTACAAGATTCTCATAGGAAAAATATGTTCTATAAAATAGAAAGGACAGGAAAAACGTAACAGGTGGACACATTTTTTTGACCCAGAGAATAAAAGCATTCCCTGCCACTACACCCCGACAGATGGTTCCCCCTTGTGACATCTCCGAATTCGTTTTCTAAACCCCTTTGCATTGCAATTTTTGAAATAGCTATGGCACAATATGCAGGATGTGGAAATCGGCATATGAAGACGCATGGTTTTGAGGAACAAAAAATAAGACCACACAGAAAGATGTTTTGCAATAGAATTTCGAGGCAGGGACTCCTACCATTGAAAAATCTTGCCTGCAAGGTGCAAAACACCAAGTAGGAAAAAAGGAATAGCAATGAAACGATGGCATGAAAAATTACCCGTCAACAAGGGATGACAAGAGCTCAGCCCCAAAACTTGCAAACTGCAACAATAGGTCCAACAACTTGCAAAGTTGAAGAACAACAAACCAGTGAACAACCACGAAGAGGTCGAACTGCAACTGTAGGACCTCAAATTTGCAAAGTTTAATCAAACAAGAACAAGGATCAACCACTGAACCAATGAACAAGGATAAACCACTGAAATAGTGATGCCATTGGAGAACAATTTTGCACAATTTCACTGCAAACAACACCAACAAAAAAATGGAACGAAACTGTATTGCAACACATCTGTACAATAAAAATTTAAGGCTGTGAGACCTGTTAGGTAAACACTTAAGACTGTCAGAACCGTCGAAGGGTGTTTCCCTATGCAAACATTTAAGAAAGAATGCAGTGTGGTAGGATTGTTTACGTACGCAACAATGACAAAGACTCTCAAAGCACGCAACAATAAAGAAAAAATCACACATAGTAATAGTAATAGTAATAAAATAATAATAATAATAATAATAACAACAAAGTAATATGAAAACTGACTATCCATGTGCAATAATAATAAGGACTAATAATAATAAGACCTCAAATCAGAGAGACTGTATATGATCCAAAAACTTTGTATATGCTAGCATATCAAACATTGGGATAAATTATGCTAGCATAAAATGCTAAGACAAACATTCGAAATAATGCTAGCATTATTCCACCTTCGAGCAATGCATAACAAAAATATATGATTCAAAAATACCATACATGATCAAATACTTTGTATATGCTAACATATATAACATTGGGAATAGCAAAGCCAACAATAAGACCTCCAATCTGTTATCCAATCAAATCATGACATATATGGTACTTTTTATTATATAAAAATCAATGCTTTTAGTTCCCTAGTTCCAACAATGGATATTATGCAAATATTTGTGGTCAAAGGACAAACTAATATGAAGTCAACAAATTATCAATCGCTATAGTCCCTCTATGCCTTCAGAAGGGACTAATAATATGATTTTTGTGTTTTCTCACTCGGCGATAAATGGGGTTAAGTGTTGTTAAAATGAGTAAAATTTCTATTAAGATTATATTTTACTCTCAATAATTGTCGTATAAATTTTGTTTAATTTATAATTTAATTTATTTGTAATTTCAATTGAAAGTAAAAAGGTCCTTGTAGTTATTAATATTTCAAAGTTAGGCTTTCACCGTTGAAGGAAGGTGGGAGGTCTTGAACATGTTTACAATTTTCTTTCACTACCACACGAATAAAGTTGACCGATTTGATAATTAATTGGAGTTTATCTCACGATTTGTGCAATTGGCACAAAAAGAGTTAGTGCGTCCATTGAATTTTTTTTTAAGATATTCAGATGCTTACACATTTACACATTTTTATGCCTCCAGATACTTTTCCTTTGAATTTTAGTGTTAGACAATTATGAAGTTTCGATAAGTTGAATTTGAAAAATAAAAAAATGAAATGTCGAACTAATTTATGATTTTGATGCCGAAATTATTTGTTGTAAATTTCTAATTTAGCTAAGCATTATAAAAATGTTACGTGCTTGCATTTCTTACTCTTACTCTTATTTTATTACTCTTTAGTTGATCAGTTAGGGGTTTGTTACATATGGTATCAAAGCAGGGTTCTACTCTATGACACCAAACTCGTTATGACTTTCAATGCATTTGTTTAAATTAAGATGTATCACTAATATAAATTGAATTTTGTTTATGGAAGGTATCATGGTTAGAGGACGGAGGACGAGTAGACATCGAGGTATGGAAGGAAGGGGTATGATGAGGTATTTTCAAAGGATGTCAGAGGTGTTGATAAACTACCTCAAGTGTGATGAGGGAAGGGGATCTGTACCCAATGAGGGTTTGCATCGCCCTCTTATAGTTAGTGGTAGTGTTCATAGAGAACTCGAGAAGGTGAAATTTCCCTAGTTTTGGGGTTCCATAGATGTATGAGTTGTCGAATCTTGGTTGGATAATATGGAAATGTGTTTTTCATTGCGCGATTATACCTCCAACATGAAGGTCCACATGGCATTATTTCAACTAAAAGTGAGTGCAGATTAGTCATACAGTACCTGAGTATGAGGCTAGATTTATGGAGTTTCTCATTTATGCTCTGCAGTTGAAAATTAAAAATTTAAAGGTGAATAAGTTTGTTTTTGGTCTCAACTACAAAATTTGTGTAAGGTGAGGATTCTGATTCTTTAGAATTTGCACGATGCAGTACAGAAATATTTTATGATTGAGGAGGAATTGAACAGTGGAGTTCAGAGTAGGAATCCTTCCAGCCAAACATGATAGACGCCAGTTAAAGAACCAAAACAATAGACACTCATTAGACAGACTTCTGGGCACCATGATACACCCAGAGGGAATGCATTTTCTACACCATGTAGACATGATACCAATCATAGGACTCTATATAGAGCACCACCACAACAGTAGTTGCGTCATCCTCAGCAGCAGTAGAAATATAGATATGTTTTGCAGAACATATAAGGACCTCAGAATCCTATACCATCAGATTCTTCCTCTGAAACTAGGAGCATCAACCCTAAGAATAGGTGTTGGACTTGTTGAGAGCCCCACTATCAAATATATTGTCCTATTGATACTGAAAGATATGTTGGATCGATAGGACATATTACAGTGGGATATTTGGGCAAGCCCCATAGGATTCATGTAGCAGTGAATAACCACCAGGCTAAGCATCGATCTACAATACTCGATACTTCAGGTATGATATCATATCAACAATTTAGTATTTCGATAGATCCAGGAGCTACTGGGAGTTTTATATCTAGTTTTTCACTTAAAATAATTAAGGTGAAGGAAGTCAAACAAAACGAGTTTAGATATGTAGAGTTGGCATCTGGAGCCAAACAAAAAGTTGGAGGAAAGATTAATGACAGTAAAATAAATTTGGGTTAATTCATCACCAGTGTAACCCATTTTGTTACAACCTTGGGATCCTATGACATTGTGATTGTAATGGATTTGTTAGAATCGCACGACATGATACTTAACTATAAGACAAAAATATTAATCTTAATTGATGATTTGGGACAAAATAGAGTAATTGTAGGGAAAAACCAAGGAGTATCGCTAGGATTTTTTACTTACCTACAATAAAATAAAAATGTGCGCAAGGGATGTAATTTGTATGCCATATTAGCTCTTAATGAAAATGAAAAGATTGGAAGAATTTCCAGTAGTATCGGAGTTTGCTGATGTTTTTCTTGAAGAACTATCAGTTTTACCATCGAAAAGAGAATTGGAATTTACTATAGATTTAAAACCTGGAACTAAACCAATTGCAAGAATTCCACATCGGATGTCGACACCTAAATTGCAAGAGTTAAAGATGCAATTGAAGGAGTTATTGGATTTGGGACTTATACATCCAAGTGTATCATCGTTGGGTGCACCAATAATATTTGTAAGAAAGAAGGACCAGTAGTGGAGGCTTTGCATTGACTATCGTCAATTAAACAAAGCCACGATCAAGAATGAATACTCGTTACAAAGAATTGATGACTTATTTGACCAAATGAACGGGGAGACAATGTTTTCAAAGATCGATTTGAGATATGGATATCATCAGTTGTGAATCAAGGAGGAAGACATTCCTAAAAAAGCGTTTAAGACAAGATTTGGACATTACGAATTTACGGTATTATTGTTTGGATTGACAAATGCCCCAGGGGTATTCATGAGTTTAATGAATGGGGTGTTCTGCAAGTACCTAGATAAGTTCATACAAGTATTTATTGACGATATATTAATTTACTCTCGGACAAAAGTGGAACACGACAAACATCTAAGATTAGTTTTGCAGTGTTTAAGAGAAAACAAGTTGTACGGAAAGTTGTCGAAATGTTCTTTTTATCAAACAAAGATTCACTATTTGGGACATATTATTTCGGCAGAAGGTATCGTTGTGGATCCAATGAAGGTAGAGGATATTATGGGATGGCCATCACTGACGAACGTGAAATAAATACGTAGTTTTTTAAGATTAGCATGTTACTATAGATGCTTCGTCGAAGGATTTTCAAAAATATCAAATCCCATTACGGAACTGCAAAAGAAAAATAATAAATTTGTATGGTGAGGGAAATTCACTAAAGTATTTCATAATCTTAAATAATTATTAACAACAACATTGATATTGAAAGTTCTAGATATGGACAAGGAATTCTTAGTATACATTGACGCATCCAAGAAAGATTGGGTGGAGTATTAATGAAATAAGGTCAAGTTATCACATATATTTCAAGGAAACTAAGAAGGCGTGAAGAGAATTACACAACACACAATTTTTAATTATTAGCGATTGTTTATGACTTATGAGTTTGGAGACATTACCTTATTGGAAGAAAATTTGAGTTGAAAACAAATCACAATGGATTGCAACACATTTTTACACAGAGTGACTTGAATGCACACCAAAGATGTTGGTCAGAACTTTTAAGTGAGTATGATTTTGAAATTGTGTATATTAAACGAATAGTTAACAGAGTAGCAGATGCGTTGAGTCAAAGACCACACATTTTTTCAATAATACCCCTAAAGACGAATCTTCGAGAAAATATTTTAGCATTACATATTGATGATGATTGGTACAAGGAAGTAAAAGAAAACATCGGATAAGATACCATGATGGTACCAAGATATGAGGGATATTATTTGGACAGTGACAAGATACTAAGATATAATGGCATAATTTATATACCACCAAATGACGAATTGGTAAATTTAACTTTGAATGAAGCTCCTCGAGAGGTGTATATGGCTCATCTTGGAGTCATGAAAATGAAGGCAGATCTTAAACCACTGTTCTTTTGGAAGTGGATGAAATATGATGTAGTTAACTATGTGGCGATATTTATTGAATGTCAGCAAGTGAAGGTTGAACATAGACATCCAATGAGATTATTATAGCCACGTGTGATTCCTGAATCAAAATGGGAAGTTATATCGATGGACTTTATTGTTGGATTTCCATTGAAGACAAGGAGACACAATTCTATCTTTGTAGTTGTCGACACTTTGACAAAAAGTGTGCATTTTATTCCAGACCGTATGACATATCAAGTACCTGACATAGCTAGAATTTTTGTTAATGAAATTGTAATATTGCATGGTGTACCGAGAAAGATAATATTTGATTGAGGATCGGTATTTACTGGACGTTTTTGGACTAGTTTTCAAGAGGCTTTGGGCACACAATTAAATTTTAGTACCGCATATCACCCTGAAATTGATGGGAAAACAGAAAGAATGAATCAAATTCTAGAAGATATGATTCGAATGTATGTAATGGATCAACAAAAATGATGGGAATAATTTTTACTATTGATATAATTTGTGTATAATAATAGTTATCGGAGTTTGATAAAGATGACACCTTTTGAATTTTTATACAGATGATCGTGTAGGACACTTTTGAGTTGGGATCGGCTAGAATATAGGGTCCTAGTGGGACCGGAAGTGATTCAGGAAATGGAAGATCAAATGTGAACCATAAGGAAAATGATTAAGGAAGCACAAGACTGACAAAAGAGTTATGCAGATGCGCATCATATAGACCGTAGTTATGAGGTTGGTGACAAACTGTTTTTGCAGGTGAAGTTGCATAAGAGTTCGATTAAGTTTGGAAAGGGTGCTAAACTATCTCCAAGGTTTGTGGGACCTTTCGAAGATATATAAAAGAAAGGACCCGTGTCTTACCGACTAGTGTTACATGATTCTTTGAGGTGTATGCACGATATGTTTCATGTTTCAGTTTTACATCATTATATTCCAGATCCATCACATGCTATTGACTTGAGTTCATTGCAGGTATCAGACAAAGGTGCTCTCATAGCGGAGCCAATCTGCATACTATACCATCACACTCAACAACTACAATGTCTATTGGTCGATCAGGTGAAGGTCCAGTGGGACAATTATAGTCCAAATTCTACCACTTGGGAGGATGCACATGAGATGCATCAACAATTTCCATATTTATTTTGAAAGTTTGATAAATAGATTGGTATCAACTATATTATTGCTTTCATTATTAGACTATACAAACTATGGGATGAAGTTTAAAACAATAGGGGGTG
The DNA here is from genome assembly GCA_009831015.1 of Picea engelmannii. Taxonomy (NCBI): domain Eukaryota; kingdom Viridiplantae; phylum Streptophyta; class Pinopsida; order Pinales; family Pinaceae; genus Picea; species Picea engelmannii. Next base: position 64,232 of record ML784964.1, read on the forward strand.
TATGTAACATCTGTATTTTCACTGACCACATTTTTATAACAGAAATTATTCTTTGAGGACACTTGTGTGCAAGTGTTGTGAATGGAAAATCCCTCTACGGACTAGCACTTAGGGTTTTATTATGCATGCATAAAATACCTAAAGATTCCTACTTTCTACCATCGTCCTGGACCTAATCCCCATTATTCTTAAGCAAATACGTAGTTAAGAAGATCAAGTGAGCATACCTTATTTCGAGCGCTTGATATCGATCCTTCTTCACGCTTGATCGCTCTTTGACTACAAATCTCCTCCCAAGGATGACCTGCATTCACACAAGACAAACAAAGAACTCCATATGCATTTGATACATAGATTAATGGGTTAGAGATTCAATCAACATGTATGCAATAAACCATGAAAACCTCATATGGTGGGACGGGAAAAGTACTTATTTATTATTAACTTCAACAAATCAACTTACAATGATGAAGCCGACCAGTGCTCCACGAACCTGGTCCAGGGCTCCTCTTCAACTGTCCTCCAACTTCTTTTCTCTATATTTCTCTTTGCACAAGGATGGCTAAAGGTTGGGACAAAGGGAATGCACAATCAGGTATAGTTTCTTTACTATGATTCTCCTCTTCCAAATGGGACCCCTAACCCTTCTTTAATAGGCTACAAGAAGCTAGGTATTTGGTCGAACCCTCGACCATGCATGGCCGCAAGGTTTAGTTAACTCACCCAAAGTTGTATGTTCCGTCAACAAATTTCCTTTTTTCGTGATTTTGTAAGTACACACGGGATATCTTGGGTCAGATAGCGTGTACACATGTGCAATAATGAAGCAGGGCACGTGGGCCTTTATAAAAGGTGTTTTTAAGAAGAGTTGTTCAATAGTGTTTTGGCAAAGAAGGAATCTGAGATGGCTTGATGTCAGGTAAGCATGTATGGTGCAAATTAGGGTTATAATAGATGCCCCCTAATGTGTGAGGTCAGAAGAGAATCTAATGGATGAAATACATTAACAATATTCACCAATGTGTTGAACAAGGGAGCCTAGGGACCAGAAATCGGGAGGTGTCGTCTACAAAAATAGCAATTGTCTCACCGAGGCGGACATACCCATGCTCGAGATAAAATAACATCATGCATACCAATCAAATACACTATAGATCCATGTCATATAACTATATAAAGTGTAGTTGCGAACAATACATAGCGGAGCTACATCTCGAAATCAAAAAGATGTGCGTGTAGAGTATCCATCTTCTTAGAAGCTGCTAAGGCATGATGGCTGGAGATGAGGTCTCCAGAGCTCGAGAAACAACTTAAAAATCTTCAAAACGCGAGTAGTAGTGTAATATGAGTGTACAACTTCACTACCCAGAGGTCTTCGACGACTCGTTGGTCATGGACTAGAGAATCTTGATGATCAGATTGAAGGCTTCATTGATTTCGAACAAAGACTTGATTGGATGTTCAGGATGGTCGGGTATGAGGGAAAGAGACAAACTGCATAGGGGTCGACTCAGGCTTGGTAAAAAATTCCCCTGGACAACAACACGAAAAATGATGAGACTCAGGCAACATGGCATTAACATAAGTTTATGAGGTAGGAGGCAATGCAAACTATCCATATGTTTGGAAGAATATCCAAACAGAGGAGGACACAACTCTATGTAGAGAGAACAACTTCCTAAGGTCGTATTAAATCCCAGATTTGGACGAACAAACATACATATGTGCTTTATCCAAGGGCGACTCATTATGCTGCCAATAAAGAAAATACTTTTCCCTTCCTCTTTTTGGGGTATTTTTTTTTTTTTAATGTCTTTTTTTAATAATTTTGGAAAAAGAATTAAAGAATGTTACATTACAAAGGAGGAACGAGTGTTGCAAACATACAAGTTCAAGGCGCAGGGACAAGACAGATGTTCAAAGTAAGGACACTCGGGAAAAATCCTCCAGGGGCCAAAGGTGTCAAGACGCAGAGGCAAAGTGCTACAGGGATTGCGTATAAGGTATGCCTTAGATGGTTCAGTTGAGAGAAACATGGAACCGGCATTAGGCCAAAGACGCGGGTATGAAAATGTGATTAATAAAACACACAATGGTAACGTCCTTTGATGTGAGTTTAATGAGCCTAGAGAAGGTAAGTTTGGTGGTTTTTCATATTTAGAGAGTCTGAAAAAATGTAAAAGGAGACTCCACTGGGGTACCTTTTTCGAAGGTAGTCTAGTGGGTTCGAAAAAGGGGTAAACTAGCACCGGCAAGACGTCTAGTCAAAACCATTTAACGAGTGTGATAAAGACAAGATCACTCGGCCATTTTTTCATTTTTAAGGAGTCTGAAAAAAGATTAACTATGGATTTCGTAGGGAATGTTCTTCTGGACCATTTTAACGAGTGTGAAAGAATAAGGTCACTCGACGATCTTTTCAATTTTAGGGAGTCTGAAAAGAGATTAACTATGGACTCCATGGGGGTTCCTTTTTCGTAAATTTAGTCCCTCAGGCCTGAAAAAGGGTTAAAACGATACCTGAGAGTACTCTTCTAGAGAACTGATGTTCCTTAGAGTATACCTTTGTTCGTACAATTGACCATCCGGACCGAAAAAGGGGTAAACTACCGCCAGACAGACGTGACTTTCAAATTTCAGTTTAACAAGCGTGAAAGGACACAAGATCGCTCGACAATCTTTTCATGTTTAGAGGGTCTGAAAAGGGCTTAAAAGAAGACCCGTTATGTCTTTTGGGAGTCCCGAGGGTGAGGTCAAGAGTGAAAAGGAATCATGCAAATGAGGCTCAAACTCGTAATCAGGAAAAACAACAAGGACTCCTGAGCCTACAGTGATTAGAGACAACATGGACACGATAATGCAACCAAGATATACCTAGGGCATCCATGTTCCGGTAAGCTCTACCACCAACTTGTGACACTTCTAAAGTAGCAATGATGGTTCCATGTCGCAACCTGATGGGATCGATCCTATGGTAAAGGGATAAAGACAACAAGATACAAAAGTTAGGGTGGAAACCTAACCTACATGCTCAAGTTGATCATCTGAGATTTTTCCATGGACCATCAAAAGTTACCCAAAACTCCAAAGCAAATTTCTTGATACTTGATTATACCCTTCCAATGCAACTCCTAAATCACTCTAAATGGTTTTTGGTTTAAAGAAAATGATAAGGGGGGCCAAAAAAGTGACAAAAAGAGGCCAAAAAGTCTATAAATAGAAGCTGGTAGCTCATTATCACCATTGCTGATTTGGAAATTGAATCTGGAGCAAAACCCCCCTTTGATAAAAGTGGTGATTCCGGGAGCTACAGTGGATGAAACAACCATCTATCTAGACCAAGTAAGTATAAACTCTCTCCTCTTGCAATTTAAATATTTATTTATGCTTTGGGTTTCAAGTTTTGGGGGGGCATCGACCTTCAAAAGGTTGGCCCTAGGTCCACATGGGTTGTCTTATGACAGGCCGCATGTACATTCATGCAAAGTAAAAATTGCATGCGTGTACACACGACTATCATCATTACAGCCCACGTGGACCCCCTTATTGAATGAAAAAAATTAAAAAAACAAGGGTTAACCCTCCTGAACTTGGTGTTTTGCAGGATGTATGTTCACTAGAGGGAAAGAGAGAATGAGGAGGTTAGTGATTTGGTCGAGGAAGACTCCAATGTTGTGGCTACCTTAATGCAATGTGGGTTGCTCAAGTTCTTCTTATGTCCTTTTATGCGGGCACAACCTAGGCTACTGAATGCCTTGGTTAATTATTGGCATCCTGATGCAGAGGCCTTTATGTTAGAGGGGCAGTCACTGGTGCCTACGACAGAGGGAATATATTTTTTGACTGGCCTCTCCAGGGGAGGGGAACCAGTCAACTTTCGAACATTTCCTTCGGGGCCTCATAACATATCGGAATTGACAGGACTTTATTGCGAGGCTGGTACAGACCGATCGAGCTCACAGGTGCCCATAAGAAAGATTACTAACTTATCCTTGCAGGCGATTGTGTTTCTTATTGGGCAGATGACTAGTTCTGTAGCTCTACATCAGGCATCCCATGCACAGATGAGCTGTGCAGTCTAGTGCTTAAATGAAAAAATATTTGACTGGAGCACTACACTGCTAGATTGTATGAAGAGGCAGCTGACAGATTGTTGGTCGCAGATGTAGAGGAACTTCAGGTTTTGGATGATTCTATGCTCTTTCTTCTTTGAAAGAGTTCTGAGCTTCAGTGCTCGAGTGGTGGTATGAGGACATCAGGCCTCTCTTCCTACAGTTTGTAGATGGGTAGTGTTACTGCCATGATGGGGTGGTGGAAGGACCGATGAGTCCTTTGATGATGATTTCTTTGCTTGGTTGTCACGACAGATCCCAGTCATAGAGGATTACCCTTATGCTGGGATTGATTTCTTGAGAGATCCTGAGATACCAGTACCTCCTGGTGAGGAGCGAGGAGAGATGGGTAAGTTTACATCATTGTTTTTTTTTTTTGAAACATATGTAATTTTTATGTTGTTTTTTTTTTTATATATCATTTTTTTTATACCAGAGTATTTGACGGATATTTTTTTGTTGTCTGCAGATGTGGGACCAGTGCGACCAACAGACTATGCGAGGAACATGCGTCGTCCTCGGCCAGGGGCCGCACCTTCCGCCGCAGGGGGACCAACAACATCAGGAGAGCTTCTAGCCGGGGAGGCTGAGAGGGTGTTGAGACGAGTCGAGCGAAACTTTACCTCGCTTACTCGTACAATCCCTATGGTAGAGATTGAGGATCTGCCACCATCTATGTAGCCTCATGTAGAGGGGGCACCACGGACGTGGGTTCGATTGTTTCAACGTTTGGCAAATGTCGTTGATCAATACAACAGGGCCCATAGACCCTGACCTTAGTTAGACTTTTCACGTGTCGAGAGCACTACTTGTATATATTTTTTGAGGGCAGAAGCCCCATGACTCGTTACTGGTCATACTTTTGAGGGGCTTGCGTCCACTTATGTACTCCGGTGTTTATGAAATTATATATGGATTTTTATGTCTTTTTGTGTCTTATGGATCATATTTTCCTTTAAAAATGTATTTACATATTTATGTGTATGTCCTTTCATATGTGTGCGAGATGCCAATCTAAAATTTGATTAGCTAGAGTATCTGTAATTTGGTTTAATCTCCTAGGAACATGAAAATATGTAATATAATCAAAGCTTCATTCTAAAAGACGTACCCTAAGGAATCGTTGGTGTAAAGTCGGATCATGAACCCGGTAGACTCTATTTAACTATGACATAACTAGATGAGCGTCTAAATAGACCCGGAGATGAGAGATACCAAATGACAGGGTGTCACGAAGCAACTCAATAACTGCACTGTACTCGATGACATTGTTTGTGGTGTCACCTAAGCATATACCTCCGAAAGATAATAACTGGCCTCGAGGTGTAAAAATTACCCAATCTGCGGAGGCAAGCCTTCGAGTGTGCCAGCTAGCACTGTCTGCGTACCCAATGAACACCTCGGATTCACTTGAAATCTACCACAGTGATGAAAGATAACATAAAAAATGACACGTCCATAATACTAAAAGAAACTAGAAAGTAATAGTACAAAGACTATACATATGTTACAAAAAGTTACCCATGGTGACCTGCCTATGAGTAATACTTCTTGAAGTAGAGCCCATTTCTAGGCTCTGCCAAAGCATTCCCTTCAAAGTCAACCAGACGATAAGCACCCTTTTTTAGAACCTCTTTTATGATGAAAGGTCTGAACCACATGGGTTTGAATTTTCCTGCCCCCAGGGGGTCCTTATCCTTGTCACAGACCAGGATCCTTCAGAGAAAATCCAAGGACGCACGGACCGATCATACTAACACTTGAATTTATGTTTGTGAGCCTCATTGGCCAAGGCTGCATCATGACGCTTCTCATTGAGCCGTTCAAGGTATAATAACCACTCTTCAAGTGGAGAAGTATCTGGAAATAATTGTACTGCCAACTTTAGGGACGGGATCTGACATTCGATAGGCAAGACTGCTTCGAACTCATAAACGAGTTGAAAAGGTGAGAAACCGATTGCAGTCTTAACAAAAATTCGGTAATCCCATAATGCCGAGTATAACATCAAATGCCAATTTGACTTGGCTGAGTTGATCGTTCGCTGTAGGATGGTCTTAAGAGATTTATTTACAGCTTCCACCTGACCATTTTCTTGGGGGTAGTAGGGTGACGAATGTTCTTTCCACAACCTAGGCTTTGATGTTAACTTGGTCATAATTTGTTTCTACAAGTGACTTCCATGGTCAGTGACAATCTCCCTCGGGAAGCCGAACCTTGCTATTATCTGGTTGAATAAAAAGAGAGCCACAATCTCTCCATCATCTTTAAACATTGGCATAGCTTCGACCCACTTTGTGAAGTAGTCTACGACTACAATGATATAATGGTGCCCCCTTGCTGAAGGAGGGTTGCATGTAGTGTAATCAATCCCCCACTTGGTGAAGGGACCAACTGTGATGACAGGAAACATGGGAGCGGGATGTGCCCTCAACTTTCGAGAGAAGATCTGGCACGGGTGGCACTTCTTGACGGATTCGATACAATCTTTGATTAGTGTCGACTAGAAGTAACCTGCTCGTAAAATATTTTGGGTTGTTGCCAACTCAGACAAATGAGCGCCACATGCTCCGGTATGGCAATCGTTAAGCACGATAACTACTTCTTCGTGAGTGAGACATCGACACAGGATGTAGTCTACACCTCTTCGATATAATGTATCATTGAGTATGAGATAATTCTTAGCCTGATGGTGTATACGTCGACGCTAGTTATGAGAAGAAGAGGTGGGGCACTTCAAAGTATGGATATAGATAAGTATATCTCCATACCAGGGATCCAAAGATGTGATAAAAAACATATCTCCTATGATAGGTGACTCTTCGGGCACAACATCACCTGACTCAACTGGAAGTTCCAAAATAAGTTCTGTGAAGACCAGTGACTTTTTGGATTTTACTGAAACGAAATCTAAGTCAAACTCTTGGAGGACGACTATCCATCTATTGATCTTTCTACCTATTACTCGTCGTGTCAAAATGTACTAGAATGGATTCATGACAACAATGATGATGGTCTTTCGAAACAAAACAAAATGACAGAACCGTTGAACAGCATGGACTGCTGCCAACGCAAGTTTTTTGATATGAGAATAATTGAGTTCCGGTCTTACGAGGCCTCATCTCAGGTAATAAATCACATATTCTGAGAACAAGTCATCTTCCTGAGCTAAGACCATGCCGATGGTTGACTCTGTTGCAGCCAGGTATAATAAGAAATCTTTGTTATAGTTAGGTGGCCGAAGCAGAGGGGAAATTGTGAGGGCATGTTTCAAAGCTTCAAAAGAGTGTGGAGCAACATCGTACCAATAAAAAGGAACATATTTCTTCAGTAAGCGCATAAATCCCTTTGTGATATCGACATAGTTGGCGATGAAACGTCTTAAAAAATTCGCCTTGCCTTGTAGACTCTGAAGTTGAAGGATTGTGCGTGGGGGAGGCAACTGAATTATTGCCTCAACCTTGAGAGGATCAACCATGATCCCTGTTGTTGACACTATGAAACCTAACAAACATCCTGATGTTACGCAAAAGCTGCACTTGTTTGGATTCAAGCGAATCCAAAAGTAGCAACAATGCTCAAAGACAAGTCGGAGGTGTGTGGAATGATCCATTCTCTTGTGAGATTGAGATGCTAAATCATCTAAATAAAAATTGACTATATGCTTGAGGTCATGGAAAGCAAAAGACATGGCTCGCTGAAAGGTCGCTCCAGCATTTTTGAGACAAAAGGGCATCTTACGATACGCGAATGTACCCCATGGACAAATGAATGTCGTTTTGTGCTGGTCTTCGGGTTTGATTTGTATTTGATTATATCCCGAAAAACCGTCCATGAAAGAGAAGGCCTCGCAACCCACACATTCATCAATTATCTGGTCGATGAATGGTGTGGGAAAATTATCTTTTGGACAGGCCTTGTTCAAATCACGGAAGTTGTACATACACGAATCATGCCTTGTTTTTTATTGATCGACACAGGATTTGACACCCATTGGGTCAAATGGATAGGATAGATAAAACTGTCTTTTAGCAGTTTGTCAACTTCAACCTTAATGGTTGCTGCTTTCCTGGGATTAACTGGACGAAGCTTTAGATGAACAAGCTTGTCATCTGGATAAGTTGTGATTTCATGTTCGACTATTTTTGGATCGATGCCTGGCATTTCCTCGTAAGACCAAGAAAAAACGTCGCAGAATTCTTTAAATAGATCTGTGTAGATTTGAATCTCTCCAGGGGAGCAGTCAGCTTCGACGAAAACATTCTCCACGATGCCAGGGGTTCTGGAGATATTGATCGGTATGGTTTCAACGATGGTTTCCATATTACCCTCAACATAGACCTCGTGTGTAGCTAAGGGATTAATAGGACAAGACCTATCTTCATTCATAGTCAAGGTGAATTCTTTGGCTTCGATTCTGCTTAACTCTGGGAGGGAGTATGATCTGTGATGAAGATCATCCCAAGGTTTGTCCGGACTAGTCATTGCTTAAATTACTGCTTCGTTGGAGGGAAATACTAAGTCTAATGAATCAGTTTCAGCGAGAGAACATTGAACCCAAATAGGCTCTAGAAGAGGATCTAACTCCTGTGCGGGAGTTGGATTTGTATCAGCTGAAGCTTGATGGAATAAAGAGTATGCTACTTCAGCTACGGGAAAAGGCATGGACATGCCCGGGTGCCCTGTCCCCTCCATCGTGGCCGATGGGGAAGGAAGTATCCATGGATCGTTGAAGTAAGTCATGCGAAACGATGAAACTTGGAAAATATCAACCTTATGGTGGTTAGATATGAATTTGACATCGCCTTGAGGGGGCAGGTAATCGAAGGTACCCATCAAAGATGGGCACAGACCAACCCCTACGTTGACTATGACTGGTTGAGGATTATCAATCATTGGGACCGCAGACACCCCCAATGAAGGGTCAGGTCTGGAGAAAGACAATTGATCAATGGTCACAATCTAGTCCTTGTGTGGAAACAGCAAGACCCAAAAAACTGTAGCAACCACTGCTTGCATGGCATAAGTCCAACTCATTCCTAACAAGAGATTGTAGTCAAGGGACACGTCGACTACTTCTACCTCGACGCACACAGTCTTCCCTCCTAACTGCATGGGGAAAGAGGGAATGATACCATGTGGTCGGAACAAATGACCGTCGAAAGCAGTGAGAAGATTAGGTGACGGAGACAAAACGAGTTGGTCAATGGCCTTCCAACATGCCAATGACATAATGCATGTCGAGGCACCCTCATCAACAACCATGCAGAAAATATTTCGAGTAAAATTTTTCGTGGGGTGAGCCACTACTATCTGAAACGAAACGTGGTAAGGCAGATGAGGTTTTAAGTCGATTGTATCCAGCATGATGGTACCCAGATTACAAGTCTCGGTAGATCCTAAAGTGGTTAACAAAGCTTTCCTCTGGGAAGAGAAGCTTTGGAGGACCTCCAAAGTGGACATCGCACAAGGGGTTTGAGACAAATCCTCCACCACATAATAGTTTTGGGCGACCCTTGTGTTTGGGTTGTGAGAAGCTTTTTTGAACGTGCCTTTTGGGATGTGTGTCATTGTTTCGCCCAAAGTCTTCTCAATTTTTAGAGGAAGAGATGGGAGTTCAACTTCTTTTCCCTTCTCAGAAGTGCTTGGTTTACTGTAGTCACATGCTCTAGTCGATATAAAAGCATCACCCTTAATTATATACACATTCACGGATGCGGGATTGTTCGAAGACAAAGAGGGTCCTTGAATGCCCCCTTCCGCGCTTGTAGAGGCTTGGGTTAGGTTTTTATTGTGCTGAAATGGATTGGTTAACACAGCAGGTTGTTGCTTTGTCACGAACTTTTGGTCCTCTGCAAGCCGAGGACATTGGTGGGTCAGGTGGTCTTCCGTGCATAGGTTACATGGATACCTCACCTTCTGTTTCTCAGTGTTTCCCACACCAACATTAATAGTGGGTTTCTTATCCCCCTTACCCTTCTTTCATTGTTTTTTCTTTCCTTTAGGCTGTTGGGTGGACTTTGGATTTGTTAATTGTACTATGTGTACATCTGACGTTTTAGTAGGGGGAGCAGCCAAAACAATAGTTTGGATGATCGTTGCGTGTTTTATAGACAATTGTTGCAATTGCTTCGTCAGTTGCTCAGCGAGCTTTGTTTGTGCTGAACCAACAATACCATCGGCATGCGGTCCAACTCTCTGTCTAGTTTTATCAAGTATTGAGCGTGGCGCATCTGGTAAGATCTCATATAATAAACTGGACTGAGAATAGATTAGCTCAACTTGTTGAGCTCTCATGATGGCATCTTCTTTGGAAAATACTCCCGACGTCACGACGTCTTTGGATAACTGTGGGACCAAAGACTTAAGGAACCACTCGAGCAGGAATGTTGGTGGGACTGGCACCTTAATTAAACTCTTTCGGTGTCTCCATTCTCGGATGTGATTAGAGATATGGTCTGCTTTTGTCTATGCGAAATTGGCCAGCAATTATGTACCAGCGTCGTATCTCACAGGTAATTGGAAATGGTTTAGGAAAGCCATTGCCAATTCGCCGAAGGAAGAGTATCTTGAGCAGTCAAGCTCAATGTACCATTTTGTGGGACTCCTAATGAAAGTACGTTGAAACAATCGCAACTGTACAGAGTCATATTTCAATGAGTTAGATGAGCACCAAAGATGGAAGGTAGTCACATGACCTCCTGGATATTTGTTAGGCTTGGCTTCGAACTTTGGTATGTCCGAAGGCAACTTCATCAGCATAGGGGGCCAACACAGATCGTGACAGATAGGGTCATTCAACAACCTTGTCAAGTTTGGCAAATGCAAGGTTGCCAGAAAAGGTAGTTTGGGTTGTTGGTGATAACCTGGGAAAAAGGGACATGGAGTTTGACTGGCACCAGGTTGCCAGGAAAAGTTCGGCTACTGGCTTGGGTTCTGGTAAAAACCATGGCCATGACCAGCGTACAAATTATGTGTGTGAGGAGACATCATTGGCTGATTCCCAAAGTAGGACGTAGATGGTTGGGCGTGCATTACATTCGAAGGACTTTGGGAAGGGTTGCCCCATGCCGATCCCGTTGGGATAGGCATAGTAGCTTGTCCATGGTTCCATTGATTGTGAAAATAATTTCCCCAAATCGACATTCTTGACGAGGGAATGGATCCCTACCAAGAATTCCAAGGCCCTGATGAAGAAGAAGTTCTTGGGTTTGCCCCCTGTGCAGGAATAGTACCCTGCATAGGAATAGGTTTTCCGAAACTAGGATTGCCCCCAGTCGGGAAAGAAGCTGACGAGAAGGTGTTGTTACCAAACTCACCGAACAAATAAAACGGTGTCGAACCTACCGACATATTATGCGAAGGTGGTCCTTGACTCCCTGCTCTAAATAAACTATGGTGTGCAAGTGGCCCGACGGATTGTTGATGCGTGCCACCAAGCAAAGGGGATGAAGGAGGTATATGACCTCCCCCATAAGGGAAAGTGTTAAAAGGAGCTGAAGTGCCCCCCATGTGGCCTTGCAAAGGAGTGTTAGAGCTCCCTGCCCCCAGACCTAAAGTCTGTGAAGTGGAGTAGGAAATTACAAGACTTGTACCTGAGCTAGGCATCCCGTATGAGAACGGAGGGCATGTCGCACTTGGTGTGAAACAGGTTGTGGTCGTCACCATATACGGGATCAGACCACTGTGCAATGTAGAGGCGGTCGAGACCATGGTGGCTCGAACCAGTCACGGTGTATTAGGAGGTGGAAACTCTCCTGTGGTGACAACCGTAGTGGGAATTGAAGAATTCCCAGAAGGAGTGACAACATTTGTTTCCATTGTTGCATGGGACACTGTCTGGCACTCATAAGGGTGAATCGGTACGATGATGGTGTCTAAAGATCAGTGGTTGGAGTTTCAGGTGGACCAAGAGCTTTCTCTCCAAAGTCTAAAATGGTTGTTTCCTCTGGATGTTGGTCAGGCACAATTTCTTGTGACCCGGTCACTTCAAAAGACCCTTGTTGGTCTAGCTTTCACCTTAGTGGTGGCGAAGGTGGCTCCAGTGTAACCGGTGATAGGCCCAAAATCCTTCGTGACTGGCAGAGCTCATGATCCTCCACTTTGTGAGAATATCAAAGACACTCTAGGGATTTCTATTCATTCAAAAAACAACATACACTAAAAAAGTCCCTACAAGATAAAACAAGCAAACACTAAACTAATTTGAAGAATAGTTACAACAACCAACACTAGAGAAACTTACCGGTGCAAGTGCAACTCGAACATGGAAGCACCCTCTGGGTATACTCTACAAAGCGTGGCCCGATGTTTGTCCTAGGTATCGCGGTATACCCCTGCAATCACCTGTGTATGTCCCTAAAAAGATAGGCAACTAGGTTTCCAGTGCGCGAACAGTCACCGGGCGGGTATAGTCGAAAGTCGGATAGACCACAATGAGAAGGGTATCGAGCCCAAAACCTGTCAAGGGTATCGAAAGCAAGTGGTTTGGAAGACAACTGAGGACCTCGAATGGATTTGAGACCCACGAAGCTCCATGGCAAAAGAAATCGACGGAATCCCAAGACAAGCCCTCTATATGTGTTCTCCACTACGATTGGTCCAGCTTTGGAGGGGTTATCTCCACTACCTTTCCGCACGCGACCTCATGTTTATCCCTTGTGTTAGAGGGGGGTCCCGTATAACTTTCACGATACTGGACTATGACACTCCCTAACTTAGACTCCAATGTTTGATTTTAATGGCCTTGAAGAATTTCCTCTCCAACCTAATTCAAGGCCCTAACCCTAAACTAGTTGGTTGACCCTACAAACATAAAAAGTCTAATGAATTTTAGATTTTGTGTTAATTTTTATGGCTTGTTTTAAGTCAAAGGTTATGAAAGTGAAACTAGTGATGTTTGAAAGATGAAAGTAAAATAAACAGAAAGCTGGAAACAAAAAACCTTTACTTAACTCAACTCTTAAACAACTTTTCAAACTTGAAAATTTTTCTAAAATATTTGAACAACAAACTCAAAGCATGATTTCACTCAACTATGAGCTACTTATGATCTAAGTAAACCGTCAAGAACTTATGAAAGCAAAGACTTTTCCCTGGTTACTAATGCAAAACAACACTTTTTAACCAAACAAAGAAATAAAAGATTTTTTATTTGTTTGAATGCTCACAAAGAAAAAAGGAAAAATATCAACAAGTCAAAACCAAGAAAACTTCTGGCCTAAGTGCAGATCGCAAAGAGTCACTTTAGAAATCACACACAAGCAAATTAAAATTGGACTCTCACACTTGTCTAAAAACCTTATAAAAGAAAATTTTGAGGAAAACTTCTAAATGAAAAAAGAAAGCTATTGTTGTGATCAAACCTAAGTTATTGACCGGTATGATAGAGACCCAAAAACCTAAGAGGTATAACTCTTGTCAAAGGAAAGGATGACTACCTCACATTCAACAAAAAATCTCTCCATAAGCACACTGTTGACAGTTCAACAACAAGCATGTGCACGCGAGATGTGTAAAGTCAGAGCGTGTGTACACATGTGTTGGCCTTATATAGGCCGCGTGTATATCTGAAACTCCGAGACAAATGAAAATCCAAGCAAGCCAGCCCAGGCAGAGACTACTGGTACTGAGAACTAGAATCTCTTGAAGACTCAGACACTTACTTTAACAGAAAAAAGAAAACAATTCAAGGAAAACTTCATAGAACAAACCAATCTGAGGTGAAACCTAAGCTATAGACTGCAAACAACAAAGACCAGAAAGAGTTCCAAAACACCCTTGAGAAGGACTAATTCTGACAGAGAAGAGGATGACTGCCTCTTTAAAAGAAATTTTCTGGAATCATACACGCGACTGACACTTCCTCAGCTAGTGTGTACACGCGGGTTGTGAGAATGCAGGGTGTGGGTACACGCGTGCAGACCTTATACAGGCCGTGTGTACCTCTGTGGGTCTCGGAAAAAAAAATACATTAAAGCAAAGAAACATAGATAACTAGTATGGAAGACCAGAATCTCTGTTAGCTCAGACTTTTGCAAAAACTTTAAAAACAGGAAATGAAACCAGTTCTTAAAAATACCCAAAAAATATTCACAGAAACCCTAGATAATCCCCAGTATAGTCGCCAATTCTGTTGTGATTGGGAAATCCCTCTACGGAATAACACTTAGGTTTTTATTATGCATGCAGAAAAGACCTAAAGATTCCTACTTTCTATCGTCATCCCGGACCTAATCCCCATTATTCTTAAGCAAATACGTAATTAAGAAGATCAAGTGAGCATACCTTATTTTGGGCATTTGATATCGATCCTTCTTCACGCTTGATTTCTCTTTGACTACAACTCTCCTCCCAAGGATGACCTACATTCACACAAGACAAACAAAGAACTCCACATGCATTTGATACATAGATTAATGGGTTAGAGATTCAATCAACATGTATGCAATAAACCATGAAAACCTCATATGGTGGGACGGGAAAAGTACTTCTTTATTATTAACTTCAACAAATCAACTTACAATGATGAAGCTGACCACTGCTCCATGAACCTGGTCCTGGGATCCTCTTCAACTGTCCTCCAACTTCTTTGCTCTGTATTTCTCTTTGCACAAGGATGGCTAAAGGTTGGGACAAAGGGAATGCACAATCGGGTATAGTTTCTTTACTATGATTCTCCTCTTCCAAATGGGACCCCTAACCCTTCTTTAATAGGCTAGAAGAAGCTAGGTATTTGGTTGAACCCTCGGCCATGTATGGCCGCAAGATTTAGTTAACTCACCCAAAGCTGTGTGTTTCGTCATCAACTTTCCTTTTTTCGTGCTTTTGTAGGTACATGCGGGTTGTCTTGGGTCAGATAGTGTGTACATGCATGCAGTAATGGAGCAGGGCATGTGGGCCTTTATAAAAGGTGTTTTTAAGAAGAGTTGTTCAGTAGTGTTTTGGAAAAGAAGGAATCTGAGATGGCCTGATTCCAGGTAAGCATGTCTGATGCAAATTAGGGTTATAACAACAAGTGATTTGACTAAAGATGGTACTTTATGATTATCTGATATGGTTTATGAGTTAAAGTTTGTGCTATAATTAAAAGTTGAAATTTTGATATGTTATTTATATTGATGTATAGCATTGACATGTATTATGATGAGGTTTCCTGAGTGTGTAGGAACCATAATGTGATGAGGATGATGATGGCATTGACAGAACACCTTGGACTCTGGATTGAGTCAGGGAGTGGACTATTGAATTTGTTTATGAGTACTTGATATTATTACACCTATATTATGATGATGATTTCAGTTATGGATTCCATGTATAATATTTATTAACATCATTTTTGTCAGTGGATGAAGGCATGGTGATGCTTGTTTATCTGACTCACATATGGAGTAAAGGGGTCATACATAGATATTAGATAGATTAGGGAGAGGTGTCGGAGTGTCCCTGTCACAATATACTAGCACTCTTGTCATGACCTGAACTGAAGTTTAACAACTACCTTGTTCCTAAGAGGTTCACGATGTCATGAGGAAAGACTAAGACATTCGCTCACGAGGATTTCTTAGGGGTGCACAATGAGGCAGATTCCTTATTCCGCAGAAAGACCTTAGTCTCACACAAGGTCGACAAGTGGAGTATTGACTCCAAGCACCAAACAACTTCCAAACTAAGTCAAATGGCGAGTGGCACATTTGGAGCACATAGGTGCGTCTTGAAGGGAATGTCACATGAATAAACCAATGAGTTATTAAAAATATAGAAGAACTTAGAGAATAAAACAAATACTTAGAACTGATGGAAAGAGAATATAAATTTATACAAATTTATAAACTAAAAACATAATAAATCTAAGTCCAATTGTTATGCCTAATACAATTTTATAGGAATGGGTCTAAGGGAAATTAGACTAATTAAAATCTAGAAAGGGAGAATGACAATTAATACATGTGCAGAATGTGTGCATGAAATTAATAAAAATATTTTTAATAAAAAGAAACTATTTCATGAGAGAATGGGTTGTCAACATAGAGTTAGAATCATAAGTCAATCTAGACTCTAAATCCTAACTAAAAGAAGAATCTTAATCAAAATCCAACTGTAAATTAGTTAGGATACACATTAAAAGAGAATTTGGGGAACTAAGGGACAACTAGGAGAAAATCTAGGAACTAATTGTGGATGTGAGGGAAAATGTTAATTTTTTTTATTAAAAAGAAACAAACATGTGCAACTTGGGGAAAGTGTGACATGTATTGGGGGTGAATAATCTCTAATTTAACTATTAAAAATTATTTAATTGTGCATGAATTGACAAGTGTCAAGATAAATTTTCCTATAAAAAGAAGGAAGAGTAAGCAGGAAAGGACCCTATTATTGGATGACTAAAATGTTGTCAAAAATTTTCATGACTAGTTTACTTGTGTGAGTTGGGTTGCAAGCTTTGTGCAAGAGGTGCAAGCTTCTCCTTGTGAGGGAAAGCTTGAGCTATTTTTTGGATCTAGAATTCTGTGTGTGACCCCTTTTTGGCTTTGGGGGCTAAGGGGGAATAAGAGTACCCCTAGTGTAGGTTGGGAGGTACTGGTGAAATCATTGACTAGCAGGCAAAGGAAGGGACATAGCGCAAGATTTTCAGTTGAAGATCATTCTCATATATTATTATACATCTAGTTACGGTACTTGTTTGTCTAGATATTTTATTGTTATTAGAATCCTTGAATTGTAAAATTGAGTATGTATGGAAAATTCTTGATTTGTGACATAACATTTACAGTCATTATGTATGTATACAATTTCTTACTATACCTGGAATGGATCTTTTTAGCAGGGTCACAATGGATTTTAAATTAATTCTTGTAATAACCATTGAAGAATGACTAATTAATGACATAGCATTTATGATCATTATGTATGCATATAATTTTCTTGTGATAGACGGAGTAGGTATTTTAGCATGTTCACAGTGGATTTTAAATGAATTCATGTATAAACAACTGTATAAAATTGGGTTGTAAACTTTTGGGTAAACATGAATTGCTCTCACATTATCTCCATTTCGCTTCATTAGAAAGAATCAACACCCTAGCTAACTCTTGAGGCCCTAGGTGTAGCATTCATTTTTATTTAAATAGGGTCAAGGAGGTTGAGACCAATGTTGCTCTTATTCTAGTTTTACACTCTCTTTAAAAACCTGCATGCAAGCAAATCCTAAGAAGAGATGAAAAATTCAAGGTCCCAGCTTGCAAAGTCAAATCAGAGACATGGCAATGGCTGCAGCAAACCCATTGGGTGCCTTTTCTCAACCTTCACCTTCTAACATTCCACACATTGAGCGATGTAATCAACAACATCCTTCTTCATTCTCGGCCAAAAGAATTGGCTTCTTACTATTGTAATTGTTTTCTAGTAACCGGGATGTCCAACATAAGGAACATCATGCATTTCCTTCAGTACCAATTTCCTCAGTTCTCTAGAACTAGGAAGATAGATTCTATTTTTATGCATGAGTAGTTCATCTTCCTTTATCTCATACTCCTTTATTTTCTATTGTACATCTCCTTGTTGTAAGTTTTCCCTTACCTGTAGGTAATGTTGGGTTGTAACAAGACCATCTAAAATTCTTCTCTTCAAGTCTGAGTGATGCATATTGACAGTAGTAGCATGCATGATATGCACTCTTCTACTTAGTGAATCGACAACTTTATTCTCCTTTCCCTTGATATGCTTGATATCAAAGTCATATTCACTTAGAAGTTCCAGCCATCTTGTTTGCCTGGCATTCAAGGTCGGTTGTTCAAAACTATACTTCAGGCCAATATAGTCTATCCTTAATTCAAATTTATTACCCATTAGATAATGCCTCCACATCCTCAAGGAATGAACAATGGAAACAAGTTCCAAGTCATGGGTGGCATAGTTCCTCTCATGTTCCTTAATCTTTCTGGACTCATATTCAATGACATGTCCATTTTGCATGAGGACTCCCCCAAGTTCTTCCTTACATGCATATGTACATACCACAAAAATTTCATTTGGGTCAACAATATTTAACATAGGTGCACTAGTAAGTAATTCCTTCAACAGATTAAAATTATTTTCACACTTGAGTGTCCATTCAAATTTAGTTCCCTTCTTTTGAAAATAAGTGATGGGATGAGAAATCTTAGAGAACCCTACTATGAACCTTCTGTAGTAGCCATCTAATCCCATAAAATATCTGACGTCTGACACATTTATGGGTGTTGGCCATCCTCTAATGGCTTCGATCTTCTCTAGATCTCTACTGCTATGCCCTGATCTGAAATAATGTGTCCCAAGTAATGGATCTTCTTTTGATAGAAAGAACACTTACTCAACTTGGCATACAACTGATGTTCTCTTAGTACTTGAAATACCAGTCTTAAGTGATGTTCATGCTCCTCTTCAAACTTATAATAGATAAGTATGTCATCCAGGAATACTATGAAAAACTTATCCAAATAATTATTGAATGTGCCATTCATTAAGAACATGCATACAGCTAGTGCATTGGACAGTCCAAATGACACCACTGTAAATTCATAATGCCCATACCTGGTCCTAAAGTTTGTCTTATGAATGTCTTCTTCCTTGATTCTTACCTGATGGTATCCTTCCCTCAGGTCAATTTTTGAAAATATCTTTGCTCCTCTTAGCTAATCAAAGAGGTCATCAATTTGGGGTAGAGGATACTTGTTCTTTATAGTGTACTTGTTCAGCTGTCGAAAGTCAATACACAACCTCAAGGTTCCATCCTTATTTTTGACAAAAGTATTGGTGCTCCCCAAGGTGAAACACTTGGATGTATGTACCCTTTCTTCAACAATTCTTCCAACTGCATTTGTAATTGTTTTAACTCGGGTGTGATCATTCTGTAAGGTGTTTTTGACACCGGGGCAGCTCCTGGCACTAAATCAATTGAGAAGTCTATCTCCCTTCTTGGTGGCAATCCGGGTATTTCTTGGAATACATCTTCAAATTCCTGTAGTACCGAGAAATATTCGAGGCTTGGCCCCTTGGTATTATCTGGGTCTTCCACATGAGCTGCATACAGTTGAAATCCTTTCCTAAAACATGTTTTTAGTTGTAAGGTTGAAATCTCCCTTATAGAGATGGGTCTTGGAACTCCTTTCACAGTGCTCTGTTCTCCATTTCCATCAAGACATGTAAATGTCTTGTTATGACAATCTAGGACAGAATGATTCTTGTCCAACCAATCCATTCCAATCAGAATATCATAAGACCCCAATGGTATGATATTTATATCAATACTAGTATTCATGCCATTAAGACTTATGGAACAACTTCTGACCATATCACAAATTCTTCTTTTGGTTCTAGTGGCTAACTGAACCAAACTTGATTTTCCAAGTTTACTTTTCTCCAAATGTAATCTATCCACTATCTTAGGATCAATGTAGCAATGGCTTGCTCCTTAATCAATCAAAATAGCAACATGTTGATTTATGATCTTACCTTCCACCTCGATCATATTGGACTGGTACTCTACTTGTCGATCATCTAAAGCTGCATAGATTCTTCCCATATCTTCGACTATTGTAGCCTCTTGGATGTTGTGCACAGTCTTCACTCTATATTTTCTATGTGGGCAATCCTTGTACATACGATATTCCTTGCATTCCCAGCATTGGATTGGTGGTCTTCCCCTTTTTCCCAAGGAATATTCTTTCTTGAAATCTCCCTTAGCATATTGATCTTGATGATTTCTATTAGGCTCATTCCTATTGAAGGGAGGTTTGAATCCTTTCCTCCTCTAATCGAACTTCACATTCTTCTTGTCCTTCCAATATTTTTGCAGGCATTCTCTTCCCTGGCCTTGCTCATACAAGTATTTAGCCTTCTTGATGGCCTCAGTCAAGGTCTTGGGTTCATCATACTTGATATTTTCCTTATAAAAGGCTGGTAGTCCACTTAGTAATCTCAGTATTTTCACTTTCTCATCACCAATGAACCTGACATACTTTAACAATCCCAAGAAATTATTCTCGTATTATGTCATAGTCATGCTTCCTAATCGTAGTTCAAATAACTCCTGCATTTTCTTGTCATAGAAATGCTCTGAGAGGTACTCCTTCTGGAAGTACTTCTTGAACTGCTTCCAAGTGATCCTACTTTCATTAACATGTTCCACTTGCTTTAGTTGGTCCCACCACATTGCAACTTTCCCATGTAAATGGTAGGTGGCAATCCTGGCTTCCAGATTTGATGAATAGTTACGCAAATGAAAATATCTCCTGAGCCCAAGAAACCATGCTTAGACATCATCTTCCCTTTCTATTTCACCCTCAAAGGAAGGTGGCTTGAGCTTCCTCAACACTCCTTGCAAACTATCTACCTCTTGTTTCCTTCTTTGGTGTCTGACAGGAGACACCTCTGGACTGCTTACGGGATCTTCCGATGCATAAAAATTTCTTTCTGAGTAAGGAGGTGAGTGGTTTCCATGATCTCTGCTAGCACTTCTGGAATAACTAGCTCTTCCACAATCATCCCTTCTTTCATGGCACCTTCCTTCTTCCTCTTGTCTTGAGTTTGATCCCTTCTTCATTTGTCTCTGCAACTGATTGAATATCTGCAACACTCAAGCATTTATCTGACTTTTCTCTCTCATCAGTCTCTTATTGTCTGCTTTGTAGCTCTACACTTCCATCTTCAGGCTTCTTACCATTTCTATTAATGTTTCCTGCTCTCCTTTTCCCTTGCGTCCATTGGACTCTATCTCTGTATTACCAACTCTAGTATTCTAGCCTTCAGCCTCCTTATCATGACTGGAGAATCCCTCACCTTCTTCCATTTCCTCAATACACATCCTGAGTTGATGTGCTTAGACCCCTTAATTGTGCAAAATGTGCAAGCGACCATTTTGATAGAATTACGCATATGATAAACAAAATTTCCAAACCATGCTACAAGTCTCTTTATTTTTTGTTCATGGAGATCATATCCCCATTCTCCGAAAATAAAAGTGTCCTGTTATCCTTGGCTGACACAAAATCTCATCCTACACAGGTGCTTCCTTTAAACCGCCCTCTCGGGTGACCATGACTAGAAACCGTAGCTAAATCCTTCCTTAGCACTTTTTTGTCTCGAAGACAACCAATCCGGGCCTTAGTCCTCCTTCCCTCAGCTCTCAATCTGCATATGACCATGGCCATGACCCTACGCTTAGCTGAAAAAAAATGCTTGTCCAGAGCTTTGGGACTTCAAAACTTTCAGCCAAGACCGGATCAACAGTCCTCTTCCTCTTTCACAATCAACGATCAAGATCCAATTCGGGACTCCGTGCTTCGAGAGTCTCAACTTTCCTCGCTTGCCTCCTCCCGGAATGATTTTACACGGAGTTCATGATCTGTCGACGCATGTCCTCCCACAAATCAGCAGCTGTGAAACGCTTCAGCTCTTCGAGCTTCGGAATTTTCAAACCTTCCTCCTGCACTTTCTCCCGGAGTGCTTTCACCCGAAGTCGACGATCCTTTGACATGTGTCTTCTGTAATAAATGGTCGATATGTACTCCGGCCTTTGGGCCTTCGAGAGTTTTCGGCCCAACACAACCTGTCACATATTTCCCCTCCAGAGTGCCCAGTCTCCCGACTGCACGATCTGTCACCACGTGGAAAAATACTAGAAGCGGACATGTGGCCCAATCAGGAGGGTGCCACATGTCACATTCTAACTGACTTTTCAATTCTCCAAATGCTCAAAACTTACTGACACGTGGCACACATACCATGTTTCCACGTCATCCTAGGTGATGTCCGCAAGCTATGTCACTTTGGGAATTCCAGGATCCACATCACCTCTAGGTGACTTCATCATGCCCCATCACTTCAGCTCTTTGGGCTTCGGGACTTTGAGAGTTTCCATGCTAGCACACTTTCAATTCTCCCGAATTAGCCAATCTGTCACCATGTGTCCTCCTAGATCAGATGTTTAAGATTCACTTCGGGTCTTCACCCAGAGTCCATGGCTCTGCAACATGTGTCCTCCTTAATCTGACAATTGAGGCTTACTTTGGGTCTTCGAACTTCAGAAATCTCAAATTTCAAAACTTATCTGGCCTCACTGGATTTTATCCGAAGCCCTAGACCTAGTGATATGTGGCTCTCAGTAGATCAATGGTTGAGATCCTTTCGGTTCTTTGGATTTCGAAAATCTCAATCTTCAAACCTCCTCGAAGTACATGGGATTCTTTCACGTGTCCTCTTGAATCAGATGGTTGAGGCTTACTTCGAGCCTTCACCCGAAATCCACAGATTTATGCCACGTATCTTCTGGATCAGACGACCCAAATTCACCTTAGATGATCCGACACTTGATATTTACTCCAGACGATCTGGCGAATGAGATCTATTTCGGATGAACGGATGATCAAGATTTACTTTGGCTCTCTGGGATTCGGGAGTTTCAAATCTCAACTGAAAACCTCTCGAACATATTTCTCCAGAGTTACTAATCTACTGACACATACTTCTTGGTGATCTACGGTCATGATCTACTTCGGTTATATGGAGTTTCAATGTTCAATCCCTAACATGTCACATCACTTACTGCCTTTCAATTTGTGAGGGCATGCATCGACGATTTGGATTAACCTGCTTTTCACCCTGCAATTCTCCCGATGCTGACATGTAACCCCTTAGGAAAACTGTGGTTTGGATTGCGGGACCGCCTTGGGAAATTATCTCCCGTGCAACTTGGTTCCTCGCAATGCCTCATGTTCGTTGATCTCTCTCTGCCATGGGATCCAACGGTTGTGACCTTAACCCTTTCTTCCTTTTCATCGGACGACCCATGTTCACTTATCCTTTGATCCAATGATCTCAGATCTCTCCTAATCCTACAATGGTGATCGCTCCCGAATTCTAAGGGGACGGTCATGATCCTTCGAACCCCCTACAATAGGTCTCTGACATTCTATATCCTGCGTATCTTCTGCAATGCCATTCCTCCTAAGATTTTCAACTCCACGATCAAAGTTTGATCTGTAACCATGAGACTCTGACCAACAAACTCGGCCCATACCGGCTCAATGTTTCAACCATAAGCTCTGATACCATTTTGTAACATACCCAGCCACCCACAGGTCGGGGCATGCTACCTTCAAGCCCACCCTTGGACTTTTTACTCTTACCGATACCTTCTTTAATTAATAAGAACACATAAGATACAAGATTTAGCGACATGCACAACAATATCCAACAAGAATGCATAATCTAAGATTTAGTTAAACGATAATTAAAATACACAGTGGAATACATTCATACATAGATAATAATATCACAACAGAGAGCACTTATCTTTATAGAAAGGTGACACCAGCTGGCTATAGACCAAGGGCGTTCCACCCAACCGTAAACACAACTACTCCAAATCTCAACAACAGTGTCACCCCCGAGCCAGGGCTATAAATCCACAAGGACGGTTCCAGAGTGTACTTGGGTTCCCAAACCAGTCAGCTCTCAATCTCTCACAGGGTTCCCAACACCCACAACAATCCAAGTACTTATCTCTCTTCTACCCAAACTGTACTTCCCAAGAGAATGGACCTCCACCCTTCTCTTCCACGCAATCCCTCGAGTAGTCCCTCTCCTTTTATTTTGGGGCCTCTAGCACAATTGGTCCAGAATCTCAATGCTGGAACTCTCAGGTCTCCCAGTTGTGAGAAAAACAGGGCACAAGCCAATGCATCTTAGACATGTAGGCCCCAGGTCATGGATGGATTACACCAATGACCATTACAACCAACTATACCATGGCTAATTCTCAGCAGTTCCTTTCCCTTTCCAAGACAAGATGCAGGTGAGGATGGATCAATGGATGGGTAAGTGAGTGCATGGAAGTGCGTGAGGGAAATGAATGAACGTACAGGAAATCAACGAACAAGACATCATTCCAATGATCAAACCCGCAATCGGATAGGGGATGGGTTTAAGTATCTCTCGTGGGGAATCAAGAACCTTCTGGCCTTCCCTAAGAAGCTCATGTAACTGATCCCCTCCCTTAGACAAAAAGGGGTAATTAGAATAGGAATAAACACTTAGCCCCTCAATCCCCCTCTCTTGTGGAATCATAGCCCCCTATAACTCTATTCCTTGTCCGTATAGCAACCAACCATGTATTTATTATTAATAATGATAAAAAAAACATTACATGTATTGGGCACATTGGCCTTTTAATAATTGTTTGGGCACTCTAGCTCTCAGCATTGTAACAATACATTATTTAAAATGGAGGTTCAAAACCTGGGGTGTTACATTCTAAGTTAAATATAAAAATATTATTTTTGTGTTTTCTCACTCGGTGATAAATGGGGTTAAGTGTTGTTACAATGAGTAAAATTTCTATTAAGATTATATTTTACTCCCAATAATTGTCCTATAAATTTTGTTTAATTTATGTTTTAATTTATTTGTAATTTCAATTGAAAGTAAAAAGATCCTTGTAGTTCTTAAGATTTCAAAGTTAGGCCTTCACCGTTGAAGGAAGGTGGGAGGTCTTGAACATGTTTAAAATTGTCTTTCACTACCACGAAAATAAAGTTGAGTGATTTGATAATTAATTGGAGTTTATCTCACGATTTGCGCAATTGGAAAAAAAAGAGTTAGTGCGTCCGTTGCGATTTTTTTAAGATAGTTGGATGCTTACACATTTACACCTTTTTATGCCTCCATATAGTTTTCCTTTGAATTTCAGTGTTAGAAAATTATGAAGTTTTGATAATTTGAATTTGAAAATTGAAAATAAATAGAATGTCAAACTAATTTATGATTTTGATGCCAAAATTATTTGTTGTAAATTTCTAATTTAGCTAAGCATTATAAAAAAGTTACATGCTTGTATTGCTTACTCTTACTGTTATTTGCTTACTCTTTAGTTGATCAGTTAAGGGGTTGTTACATATGGTATCAGAGCAGGGTTCTACTCTGTGACACCAGACTCATTACGACTTCCAATGCATTTGTTTAAATTAAGATGTATCACTAATATAAATTGAATCTTGTTTATGGCAGGTATCATGGTTAGAGGATAGAGGATGAGTAGACGTCGGGGTGCGGGAGGAAGGGGTATGTTTCCTCCAAGTAAACCCACACCCGAGGGATATGATCCACAGGAAGAACATACTATCGAGAAGGAGCATGTTGCAGTGGGAGATGTTATGGGTATGATAAGGTATTTTCAAAGGATTTCAGAGGTGTTGATAAACCACCTCGATCGTGATGAGAGAAGGGGATCTGTATCCAATGAGGTTTTGCATCGCCATCCTGTAGTTAGTGATAGTGTTCATAGAGAACTTGAGAAGGTGAAATTTCCCTAGTTATGTGGTTCCACGGATGGATTAGATGTCAAAGCTTGGTTGGATAATATGGAAATGTGTTTTGCATTGCTTGATTATACCTCCAACATGAAGGTCCACATGGCGGTATTTCAGTTGAAAGGGAGTGCACTTATTTGGTGGAAGGCACTCTTACCACAACTGAACATGGCCATTGAATATGTGTCATAGGAATTGTTCGAGGATCATTTCCGAGAGAGGTACCTATCTAAAGAATTCATTGAGGGCCATCTTAATGAATTCAACACTTTACGACAGGGTAGTCGTATAGTAATTAAGTATGAGGCTAGATTTATGGAGTTTCTCATTTATTCTCTGTACTTGAAAATTAAAAAGTAAAAGGTGAATAAGTTTTTTTTTTGTCTCAACTACAAAATTCGTACTAAGGTGATGATTTTGATGCCTTAGACTTTTCACAATGCAGTACAGAAATATTTTATCATTGAGGAGGAATTGAATAGTGGAGGTTAGAGTAGGAATCCTTCCATGAATACAGGACAGATGCCACTTAGAGCGTCGCAACAGTAGATACCTGTTAGACAGACTTCTGGGCACCATGATACACCCAGAGGGCATGTATTTTCTACACCAAGTAGACAAGATACCAATTAGAGGACTCCTTATAGAGAACCACCATAGTAGTAGTCGCGTCGTCCTCAGCATCAGCAGTAGTATAGATCGTTTCCACAAAACATATCAAGACCTCATAATCCTAGACCAACAGGTTCTTCCTCTAAAACTAGGCGCACCGGCCCTAAAAACAGATGTTGGACTTGTTGAGATCCCCACTATCAGAGAGATTGTTCTATTGATAAGGAAAGATCTGAAGGATCAACAAGACAGATGATAGTGGGAGATTTGGGCAAGGCCCATAGGATTCATGCAGCGGTGAATAACCACCAGGTTGAGCAACAATCTAGAATACTCGATACTTTAGGTATGATATCAGATCAACAGATTAGTATTTTGATAGATCCAGGAGCTACTGAGAGTTGTATATCTAGTGTTTCACTTAAAATAGTTAAGGTAAAGGAAGTCAAACAAGACGAGCTTAGATATGTAGAGCTGGCATTTGGAGCCAAACAAAAAGTTGGAGGAAATATTAATGACTGTAAAATAAATTTGGGTGAATTCATCGCTAGTGTAACCCTTTTTGTTACAACCTTGAGATACTTTGACATTGTGATTGGAATGGATTGGTTAGAATCACACGACGTGATACTTAACTATAAGAAAAAAATATTAATCTTAATTGATGATTTGGGACAAAATAGAGTAATTGTAGGGAAAAACCGAGTATCGCTAGGATTTGTTATTTCCCTACAATTAAAGAAAAATATGCACAAGGGATGTAAGTTGTATGCCATATTAGCTCTTAATGAAAAGGACGACGCAGAAAGATTGGAATACTTTCTAGTAGTATCAGAGTTTGTTGATGTTTTTCTTGAAGAACTATCGGGTTTACTGTCGAAAAGAGAATTGGAATTTACCATAGATTTAAAACTTGGAACTGAACCAATTACAAGAACGCCATATCGGATGTCGACACCTAAATTGCAAGAGTTAAAGATGAAATTGAAGGATTCATTAGATTTGAGACTTATACATCCAAGTGTATCACCATGGGGTGCACCAGTAATTTTTGTAAGAAATAAGGACGGGTCGTGGAGGCTTTACATTGATTATCGTTAATTAAACAAATCCATGATAAATAATCAATACACGTTACCGAGACATGATGACTTATTTGACCTAATGAAGGGGGAGATAGTGTTTTCAAATATCAATTTGAAATAGGGATATCATCAGTTGTGAATCAAGGAGGAAGACTTTCCTAAAACATTGTTTAAGACAAGATTTGGACATTACGAATTTACTGTATTACCATTTGGATTCAAAAATGCCCCGGGGGTATTCATGAGTTTAATGAATGGAGTGTTCCGCAAGTACCTGGAAAATTCCATACAAGTATTTATTGACGATATATTAATTTACTTTGGGACAAAAGAGGACCACGAAGAACATCTGAGATTGGTTTTGCAGTGTTTAAGAGAAAACAAGTTGTACGTAAATTTGTCAAAATGTTCTTTTTATCAGACGAAGATTCACTATTTGGGACACATTGTTTCGAGAGAAGGTATCATTCTGGATCTAGCGAAAGTAGAGGCTATTATGGGATGACCATCATAGATGAACGTGAAAGAAGTACGCAATTTTTTGGGATTAGTGGGTTACAATAGACTCTTTGTCGAAGGATTTTAAAAAATAGCAAATCCAATTACGGAACTGCAAAAGAAGAATAATAAATTTTTATGGTCAGAGAAATGCGTTGAATCATTTCAGGAGCTTAAATAATTATTAAAAATAACACCAATACTGAAAGTTCCGAATATGACAAGGAATTCTTAGTATATACTAACACATCCAAGGAAGGATTGGGTGGAGTATTAATGCAAGAAGGTCAAGTTATCGCATATATTTCAAGGAAACTAAGAAGGCATGAAGATAATTACACAACACATGATTTGAAATTATTAGCGATTGTTTATGCCTTACGAGTTTGGAGACATTACCTTATTGGAAGAAAATTTGAGTTGAAAACTGATCACAATGGATTGCAACACATTTTTACACAAAGTGACTTGAGCGCGCGCTAAAGACGTTGGTCAGAACTTTTAAGTGAGTATGATTTTGAAATCATGTATATTAAAGGAATAGTTAACAAAGTAGCAGATGCGTTGAGTCAGAGACCACACATTTTTTCAGTAATACCCCTAAAGATGAATCTTCGAGAAAATATTTTATCATTACAGATTGATTATGATTGGTACAAGGAAGTAAAAGACAACATCAGACAAGATACCATGATAGTACCGAGATATGAGGGATATTCTTTGGACAACGACGGGATACTAAGATATAATGGCATAATTTGTGTACCACCAAATGAAGAATTGATAAATTTAATATTGAACGAAGCTCATCGAGTGGTGTATATGGCTCATCTTGGAGTCACGAAAATGAAGGCAGATCTTAAACCACTATTCTTTTGGAAGGGGATGAAATATGATGTAGTTAACTATGTGGCAATATTTCTTGAATGTCAACAAGTGAAGACTGAACTTAGACATCCAATGAGATTATTATAGCCACATGTGATTCCTGAAATGAAATGGGAAGTTATATCGATGGACTTTATTGTTGGATTTCCATTGACGACAAGAAGACACAATTATATATTTGTAGTTGTCCACACTTTGACAAAGAGTGTGCATTTTATTCCATTTCATATGACATATCAAGCACCTGACATAGCTAGAATTATTGTTAATGAAATTGTGATATTGCATGGTGTACCGAGAAAGATAATATTTGATCGAGGATCGATATTTACTAGACGTTTTTTTACTATTTTCCAAGAGGATTTGGGAACACAATTAAATTTTAGTACCGCATATCACTCTGAAATTGATGGGAAAATGGAAAGAACGAATCAAATTCTAGAAGATATGCTTCGAATGTATGTAATGGATCAACAAAAATGATGGAAATAATTTTTACTATTGATAGAATTTGTGTATAATAACAGTTACCAGAGTTCGATAAAGATGGCATCTTTTGAATTTTTATATGGACGATCATGTAGGACACCTTTGAGTTGCTATCGAATAGAATATAGGGTCCTGGTGGGACCGTAAGTGATTCAGGAAATGGAAGATAAGATACGAACCATAAGGAAAAGGATTAAGGAAGTGCAAGATCGACAAAAGAGTTATGCAGATGCGCATTGTATGGACCGTAGTTATGAGGTTGGTGACAAAGTAGTTTTGTAGTTGAAGCTGCATAAGAGTTCGATTAAGTTTGTAAAGGGCGCTAAAATCTCTCCAAGGTTTGTGGGACCTTTCGTAGTTATATAAAATAAAGGACTTGTGGCTTACCAACTAGCCTTACTTGATTCTTTGAGGCGTGTGCACGATGTGTTTCATGTTTCAATTTTACGTAATTATATTCTAGATCCATCAAATGTTATTGACTTGAGTTCATTTCAATTATCGGATGAGGGTGCTCTCATAGTGGAGCCAATCTGCAAACTGGACCATCGCACTCGACAACTACGGTATTGATTGGTCGATCAGTTCAAGGTCCAGTGGGACAGTTATAGTCCACATTCTACCACTTGGGAGGACACACATGAGATGCGTCTTCAATTTCCATATTTATTTTGAAAGTTTGATAGATAGATTGGTATCAGCTATATTATTGCTTTCATTATTAGATTGTACAAACTTTGTGACGAAGTTTAAAATAAGAGGGGGTGTATGTAACATCCATATCTTCACTGACCGCATTTTCATTACACAGATTATTCTTTGAGGACACTTGCATGCAAGTGATCCGGTTAAGCATGGTACTTTATGATTATTTGATTTGGTTTATGAGTTAAATTTTATGCTATAATTAAATGTTGAAATTTTGATATGTTATTTATATTGATGTATAGCATTGACAGGTATTATGATGAGGTTTCCTGAGTGTGCATGAAACATAATGCGATGAGGATGATAATGGCATCAACAAAACACCTTGGACTCTAGATTGAGTCAGGGTTTGGACTAGTGACTTTGTTTATGAGTACTTGATTTTTTTACACTTGTATTATGATGATGATTTCAGTTCCATGTATAAGATTTATTAACATCATTTTTGTCAGTGGATGTAGGCATGGTGATGCTTGTTGATCTAACTCACATATGGAGTAAAGGGGTCATACATAGATATCAGATAGATTAGGGAGAGGTGTGGCAGCGTCTCTGTCACAGTCTACTAGCACTCTCATCATGACCTGAACTGAAGGTTAACAACTACCTTGTTCTCGAGAGGTTCACGATGTCATGAGGGAAGACTAAGAGAGTCTCTCACGAGGATTTCTTAGGGGTGCACAATAAGGCAGATTCAGTATTCCTCAATAAACCCTTAGTCTCACACAAGATTGACAAGTGGAGTATTGACTCCAAGCATCAAACAAATTCCAAACTAAGTCAAATGGAGAGTGGCACCCTTGGAGCACGTAGGTGCGTCTTGAAGGGAACGTCACATGAATAAATCAATAAGTTATTAAAAATCTAGAAAAAATTAGAGAATAAAACAAATACTTAGAACTGATAGAAAGAAAATATAAATTTATAAAAAATTATAAACTAAAAACATAATAAATCTAAGTCCAATTGTTATGCCTAATCAAATTTTATAGAAATGGGTATAAGGGAAATTAGACTAATTAAAATCTAGATGGGAAGAATAACAATTAAGACATGTGCACAATGTGTGCATGAAATTAATAAAAAGATTTTTAATAAAAAAATCACTATTTCATGAGAGAATGGGTTGTCAACATAGAGTTAGAATCATAATTCAATATAGACTCTAAATCCTAACTAAGAGAAGAGTCATAATCAAACTCCAACTACAAATTATTTAGGAGACACAATAAAAGAGAAATTGAGGAACTAAGGGACAACTAGGAGAAAATCTAGGAACTAATTGTGGATGTGAGGGAAAATGCTAAATTTTTTTTATTAAAAAGAAATAAACACGTGCACCTTGGGGAAAGTGTGACATGTGTTGGGGGTGAATAATATCTAATTTAATTATTAAAAATTATTTAATTTTGCATGAATTGACAAGACAAATTTTCTTATAAAAAGAAGGAAGAGTAAGCAAGAAAGGACCCTATTATTGGATGACTAAAATGTTGTAAAAAAAATTCATGACTAGTTTACGTGTGTGAGTTGGACTACAAGCTTCGTGCAAGAGGTGGAAGCTTCTCCTTGTGAGGGCAAACTTGAGCTAGCTTTTGGATCTGGAATTTTGTGTGTGACCCCATTGTGGCTAGAGGGGTAAGGGGGAATAAGAGTACCCCTAGCATAGGCTGAGAGATACCAATGAAGTCATTGATTAACAGGGGAAGGAAGGGACACAGCACAAGTTTCCCAGTTAAAGATCATCCTCATATATTATTATACATCCAGTTACGGTACTTGTTTGTCTAGCCATTTTATTGTTATTAGAATCCTTGAATTGTAAAATTGAGTATGTATGGAAAAGTCTTGATTCGTGACAAAATATTTACAGTCATTATGTATGTATACAATTTCTTACTGTACCCGGACTGGATCTTTTTTAGCAGGTTCGCAATGGATGTTAAATTTATTCCTGTAATAACCATTGAAGAACGCCTAATTAGTGACATAGAATTTCAATCATTATGTATGCATATAATTTTCTAGCGATAAACGGAGTAGGTCTTTTAGCATGTTCACAATGGATTTTAAATAAATTTATGTATAAACAATTGTTTAAAATTGGGTTGTAAACTTTCGGGTAAACATGAATTGCTCTCACATTATCTCAATTTCACTTCGTTAGAAAGAATCAACACCCTAGCTAATTCTTGAGGCCCCCAGGTGTATAGGGTCAAGGAGGTTGAGACCAATGTTTCTCTTATTCTTGTTTTACACTCTCTTTAAAAACCTACATGCAAGCAAATTCTACGCAGAGATGAAAAATTCTTTACACTAGATATCCCACTAGATATCCCATGCCCTCTCGCTCTTTAATTAAGATGAGTTAAATCCATAATTTCAGGCACAACCATTTCTTTAATTATAAACGTTGGGTCTGGAGCATGAGTATCAGTACTTAATATTTATATTCATTACTTTTGCTTCAAGGTTAATATAGTTACAATAAGTGTTACTTGAGCATCATCCCTTTAAATAATTATATTCATTACATTTTCCATTAACAATTAACAACTTATTCTAGATGTTTTTCGCATTGATTTGAAATTCACACAAATAGGTATTATTATTTTAATTAACGATGCTCTAGAATTAGTGGCATTTAATTTTAATAGTTCCTCTAAGTTAAATATAGTAATATTATTTTTGTGTTTGCTCACTTGGCAATAAATGGGGTTAAGTGTTGTTACAATGACTTTATTGTAACAACACTTAACCGAGTGATCTTTGAGGGGGGTCGGCCCTCCATGACATCGGTATTTAATAAGATTTTGGTCTCCTTCAGATGGAATCCGACCTCTGTCAAGTGCTCCCCATGCAGAGACATAACTTTTGAATTGGATGCAGGACATACCATCGCTTTCTTTGACGGGGCTGCACAGTTAAGTGGATCTGTTTGCGGAGCTGGTGGCACATTCAAATCCCACCTGTCAGAAACCACTAATTGGTTCATCAACTGTGGAGCAGGGACGAATACAAAGGCAGAACTTATGGGCCTATGGGCCACTCTCTCTCTCGCTGCCTTATGGTCTATCGACCATATTCACATCCAGGGTGACTCGCGGGTCATTATAGAATGGATTTCTAATCAGAGCCAGCTACTTTCCACTCATCTAGCAAGCTGGATGCGTAAAGTGAGAGATCTTACTCATTGTTTCACCGACATCAACTTTCGCCACGTCCCCTGCTCACACAATTGTGCTGCTGACGCTCTCTCTAAGAGAGCACTAACTGAAGTAATCGGGAGACTCTCGGTATATCACAGTGATAGAGGAATCGAGAGCCCCATTACTTCCATCAATGTTTTTGAATGATGTTGTCATTTTGTCTCCTCCTGAAGCTCCCGGATTCTGCATTGGATGTCTTTGTTAGTCTGTTATGTATTTTTCAGTTTTGATCCTCCTGGATCCTTTTCGTCAAATGCCGAAGTTTTGACTTCTTCCGATTCACTTTGCAAGTGCTTGCTGCCCATAGCTCGCTGTTGCAATCTTATGTAAAAGAATTTATACACTATATAAATTTGAGTAATTTTTTTTGGAAAAAAAAAAGTGTTGTTACAATGAGTAAAGTTTATGTTAAGATTATATTTTACTCTCAATAATTGTCGTATAAATTTTGTTTAATTTATTCTTTACTTTATTTGTAATTTCAATTGAAATTAAAAAGGTCCTTGTAGTTGTTAAGATTTCAAAGTTAGGCTTTCACCGTTGAAGGAAGGTGGGAGGTCTTGAACATGTTTAAAATTGTCTTTCACTACCACACGAATAAAGTTGAGCGATTTGATAATTAATTGGAGTTTATCTCACGATTTGCGCAATTGGAATAAAAAGAGTTAGTGTGTTTGTTGCGATTTTTTTTAATATAGTTAGATGCTTACACATTTGTACGGCTCCATATTGTTTTCCTTTGAATTTCAGTCTTCAACAATTATGAAGTTTCGGTAAGTTGAATTTGAAAAAAAAGTATACGGAATGTCAAACTAACTTATGATTATGATGCCGAAATTATTTGTTGTAAATTTCTAATTTAGATAAGCATTATAACAATGTTACAGCTTACTCTTACTTTTACTTTTAGTTGCTTACTCTTTAGTTGATTAGTTAGGGGGTTGTTACAAATCTTCATCACTTACAGGGTCACATGTTAAAACTCCTTTGAAACTCCTTTTGTCTTTTTGTAGGAATAAAAATATGAAACATTAAAGATTAGAAAAATTTCAACACCACTTGGAAGTTCTATCTCATATGCATTAGAAATTTTTTTCCTTAAAATAGTACATGGCCCAATCTTTTTAAGTTTCATTTTATTCTAATCTTTTTAAGTTTCATTTTATTATAGGTGCCTACAAGAAACCTCTCTTTTCTCAGGTATGCCATGACCAATTCATCAACCTAAAAATCCACTTGTTTTCTTCTCATGTCTTCTCTTTGTTTGTACTTCTTGTTGCTTTCCTACAATTTATGTTTGACTCTTTCATGTAGCTCTTGCATACTCACTGTAAAATCCTCACCACCAACACTCCTTAATTCTTGTTTTCCCAAATTTCTTATTTCAGATACACCTCATCGATGCATCCCATACAAAATTTGAAATCGACTCATCCATGTGCTTCTGTTAGGTGAGTCATTATATCCAAACTTAGCTTGAGAAATCACTTGATCCCACTACTTGGGATTCTCATTTACAATACTTCTCAAAATGTTTCCCAAACTCTTGTTTACCACTTCTATTTTCCCATCATTCTGTGGGTGATATGTTGAGATAAAACTGAGATTACTACCAAGTTTCTTCCATAAAGCTCTCCAAAAATGTCCCACAAATTGGGTTTCTTTATCAGAAACATTGTTGGTAGGCAAACCATGCAATCTTACTACCTCTCTAAAGAAAAAAATTGCAATATTTGTTGCATCACTAGTTTTTGTACAAGCAGTGACATGTTCCATATTAGAGAATCTATCAACCACAACATAAATATAATCATTACCTTGTTGTGTTCTTGGAAAGCCCAAAACAAAGTCCATACTTACCGAATCCCATGGCATGTTTGTGATAGGTAGTGGCTGATACAGACCAGAATTCTGACTTCTCTCTTTAGCATGCTGACAAATTCTACATTTCTCCACAAATATTTTCACATCATTTTGCATACCCGGACAAAAATAAAAAGCATTAATTTGAGAAAAAGTCTTATCCTATCTAAAATGTCATGACAGTCCTCCACTATGGTTCTCTTTGATTAGATTTTCCCTCATGGAACATTTAGTATGCACAATTTATTGTCCCTGTTGAACAATAAGCCTTCTTGTATCATGTAACTCAACCACTGATGTCCTATTATTGGCAATTGGGTTTTCATAGGCTACATAAGAATCCCTGAAATATACATCTTTTTTACACATCTCCTTCAATCCATCAAATCCTAAAGCACTGACTTCAAATTCTTGCAAAATTAAATTAATCCTACTCAATGCATCAACAAATTTAATTGTCTTACCACCGGTATGCTTAATCACAAATGAAAAATTCTACAGAAATTCAAACCACTTGGCATGTCTATGATTCTTTTTCCGTTGGTTGCTTATGAACTACAATGCATGATTGTTAGTATACAAAAAAAATTCTTTGGACATGAGGTAATGTTTCCATTTCTTTACTGTCTGAACAATTGCATAAAACTCTTTATCATAAGAAGAATATTTTTGTTTAGCCTCATTCAATTTTTCACTAAAATATGCAATTGGTCTTTGTTCTTGACTCAAGACAGTTCCTATTGCAGTTCCACTAGCATCAGTCTCAACATGAATTTTTTTACCAAAGTCTAGAAAATCTAAAACATGTTGTTTAGTAATCTTCTTCTTTAACAATTTGAAATTTCTATCAGTTGCTTCTGTCCATTTAAATGGTTTTTCTATTTCGTTGATTGTTTCTACAATTGGGGCACATAATTGACTAAAACTTTTGATAAACTTCCTATAAAAACTTGCTAACCCATGAAATCTTCTTACCTCAAACACATTTTTTGGAGTAGGCCAAATTACTATTGCTTGAAATTTTTCTGGATCCATCTTCAAACCATCCTCAGATATCACAAATCTCAAATATATCAACTCATTCTTCATAAAACTGTATTTCTTCAAATTGATCAACAACTTATTTTTTTGTAAGGTACTCAAAAACATCTTGAGGTGTCTCAAATGTTCTTCCTTTGTTTGACTATATATCAAGATATCATCCAAATATACTATTACGAATTTCCCAATACATTTTTTCAAAACCTCATTCATTAATCTCATGAAAGTACTTGGAGCATTTGTGAGCCCAAAAGGAATCACCAACCATTCATACAGTGCATTATTAGTTTTGAAAGTTGTTTTCCATTCATCTCCTTCCCTGATCCTTATTTGATGATATCCACTCTTTAAATCAATCTTTGAAAAATACTTAGCACCACAAACAATCTAGAAAATCATCAATTCAAGGTAAATTGGTAATGGAAATATGTATCTTATTGTGATCTTATTGATTGTTCTTAAATCATTACACATACACCATCCTCCATCTTTATTTGGGATGAGTAATGTTGGAACAACACATGAACTCAAACTCTCTTTTATCAATCCTTTATCCAAAATCTCTTGTGCATTCTTCTTTATCTCTTCATTCTCCTAGGGTGTCATTCTATATGTTGCTTTGTTAGGTAAAATTGCTCCTGAAGTTAATTCAATATGATGGCTAATACTCCTTATACAAGGTAATGCATTTGGAAAATCATCAACTATAATATCAACAAACTCATCCAATATAGATTTAACTTCTGCAGGAAAATCATCCAAATTTGTACATGTAAGTATTACCTTGGGTTTGTCGATCAAATAAAAATGTACCTCCTCTTTCTTGACTTCTTGCAACAGTTCCTTTCCACTCATTAGCAACACATTAGGATCAACTTCTTCCTTGACTCCTTCATCCTACAAAGGAAACAATACCTGCTTGTGTCCATATTTTTCTAGAGAATAAGTGTTCCTCCTACCATCATGAATGGATTTTATGTCATACTGCCATCGCCTTCCCAAAAAAACATGGCAAACATCCATGGGGATTATGTCACATAATAACTCATCCTTCTAGCTACCAATTTGAATTTCCACATTACATTGCTCATTCACCAAAATCTAATGTCCTTTCTTATACCAGGACACCTTTGTAGGGAGTGGTATGTGTTGTCCTCTTCAATATCAAACTCTCTACCATTTCAACAGAAACAAAATTGTTTGTACTCCCACTATCAATGACAACCTTGCAACACTTACCTCCTAACTTGCATACAGTCCTGAATAGACTTTTTCTCTGAGTTGGTTCTTTAGCTTCCTTCTCTGACTTGATCAAAACTCTTTTAAGGAAAAATAACTCCCCTACCTCATGAACTTCTTCTTTTGTGGTTACATTCACATTCTCTTCTCTGGCTTCTACAACATGTGTACTTCTTTGACCTGCTATTTTATTTTCTGGATGGTCCCATGACATATCGCCTGTCTTTCCGCAGGTGTAACATCTAATTTATTTGCCTCCTCTACTTCTGCCTCTGGGGAAAAATCTTATGCCTCTTGATTATCCTCCTCCTGTTGATTGACTAATTGAGCTTCCTCCTTCATCTTTTGAAGTTTGAAATATTTCTTTACCACTGGATTGTCCTTTTCCTCTTGTTGAAATTCTTCCTCTATTCTTCTAGCTCTATTTTCTAGCCAACTTCTCTTCTGCCTTCAAAGTTTCTAGGTAGGCATCTTCAACTGTCTTTAGGAAGAAAATTATAATTTCATCTTGAATCTCATACCTCAAGCCATTGATATAGCTAACAACCTTTTCAACATCTTCCTCAATAAGACCAACCAACTCTAATTGTCAACCTATAAAATTCTTCTGTATATTATTTCATAGTCATAGCCTTCTATCTGATATTTTGTAATTGTTTGAATAGGTTCAGCTAATAATCCTTACGCACGAACTTGCTCTTAAATTTAGCAATCATTCTGTCCTAATTCCTAATTTTTCTTTTCCCTTTTCTACTTCTGTCTACTTGTAATTCATCCCACCATAGCGTTGTATGACCTTTAAACCTTGTCACTGCATACTTTACCTTTCTATCTTCATCTACATATTCATAATCAAAATTTTTGTCCAGAGCATTAATCCAATCAATCAGTTATTCAACATTCAGGTTACCTTCGTCCATTGGTACTTCTACCTTTGGTCGAGCACCGACCTTCGTGACCACTCTTATCAGTCTCTAGACTTTTGTTTCTTTTTCTTCCTCTTTGTCAAATGTTGTTGCTTATTCACTTTCGTCGATATCTCCTATATCAGGTTCTCTCTTCATGGAAGTCTCCATGTCTTCCATATTTTCTCGGAGTTGCCTCACCTCCTGTTGCAATTCCATATTTTCAACTAGTATGCCTCAACCTCTTCTCTTGGGTGACATCTTCCCTTTCTTCACGAGAACCCATACTGTATGTGCTCTTATACCAAAAATGATGGCAGACCCCGTTCAGTACCCACTTACAATGTTCTCAAACACAACTCTGTTACAATGAATTTTCTCTCGTTGTACCTTGTATAGAATTCAACAGTAATTTCAATGTGTTCTTGGTTTTTGGATTAGCAATTCGAACCAAAAGTGCTAAAGTAAGCGCTCTTCATTATTTTCTTGAATATGACCAAAGTATATAACCGGGGGCTAAATCTCATTCATAAACTCCTTCGATGTTGACTCCTTGGCTCTCTACTCCATAGAACCAAGTCCTATGATTGGGATCTTAAACCTTAGGCTTCCTTGGAACCAACACTTATGTCATACGACCTCATGCTAGGAACCCTCGGTTACTTTGCGAGGGACTGAAGTTCTGGTCCATATCTCAAGGCAGTGGTTGATCCGAATTATTTTCAGCACGAAATGAGATTGGAGATATAATAAAGAAATGCACAGAGATATCACAAATATTCAATAATATAACAAAATTATATCATAGATGCAACCATAAACACATATATACAATAATACATGATTTCTATTAATGAAATAAATGTACAGAGACTATAAAATACAGAGTGAAACACTCGATAGAATGGTGGCAGCTTATCTCTGAGAAGAGATGTGACGGCTACTCGCATTCGCAAGAAGATGATTACAATAAGGATCTGAAGGCATTTTTACAATAAAAAGGAATGCAAAAAGTCCTAGACATCCAAAAACCTAACCCTAGGAGATGAAGCACCAAAAGTCATGTGGGCCCCATTTGGGTAAGTTAGTACATCAACTTCTCGGGGTCGTAACTTTTGCATACGATCTTCGTTTTAGGTGTATGATAGCTTGTTGGAAAGGTATCATCGAGGAGATTCATTTTGGGGGCTCAATAATGCCTTTGACTATCATTTAGAACCTCGTTATCGAAAAAAATTCATTTGGGCCCTCAAAATGGCCCCGGAAGTTAAAAACTGCTAAAAATAGTAAATTGTCAAATTTGCCAGAAAACTGTTTTGAGCCAGTCAAAAAAGGTGGGTGGCCACTGATATCCACCTGGATCAATCCTCCCTCCTTAGGAAGCAATGGTATCCATTGTGTTGAGTTCCCGGGGGAGAGGGAAAAGCATTTGCCAAATCTGCATCTTGGTGAGTTGCTTGCCTTTCTGGAGACGTCGCGCTGCTCAGTTTGTGGAAGTCTATCACGAACCTATTGAGGCTGAGGTTGTTCAAAAATTCAGGCTACATGAGAGGATGGTGTGCAAAAGGAATCTTTTCACTTTGCTGCAACCTTGCTGAACTGCTTTTGTTGGATAGAAGGTGCTTGGGGCGAAGTTGTAGTGGTTGCAGTGTCCTTCTGTTCCCATTTTGAACAGATTGTGAAGAAGCTAAATTTTGCAGTATGAGATACTACCTTGCGACACTTTTTAGGTGGAACAATAGTCGTGACTACCTCTGGTATTCTGTAGAGATGACCCCCTAGAGAAACAATGACACTACGGGGTCGAGACTCATAAACAATGTTGCGCTTCCAGATATATATTTGGCCCAAGAGAACATCACAGACATCTAGTGGGGTAACATCACATAATACCTCATCCTTGAAGGGTTGGATGCCATATGACAATCGACATTGATGGCTGACATGAAGATCTCGTCCTTGGTGAAGCCACCTAATGTTGTATGGTTGTGGGTGTGGTGTTGTCGACAATCCCAACTGTTTGACGACCTCTGTTGAGATGAGGTTATTATGGATTTTGTTATCAACAATAAAATGCATTGGGGTCCCCTTCACCCACATCTGTGAATGAAAAAGGCACTCCCCCTCTTCAGGATCTGTTGGTTCTTTTGGTTGAATTGTTGCAGTCATGACAATAGAAGTGGGGTCTGCGTCAATGATATGTCATTTACCAATATTTTCAGAATCAGATTCTGAATCAGGGTTCGGCTTTTTGTCTTTGATCTCAGCCACCAATGACTATTTTGAGCAACATTCATCAGTGTTGTGCCAGGGGCTTTTGTGGAAATCGCACCATTTTTTGGTGTCCTTTTTTGTCTTCCCGTGACCCTTCTTTTCATGTAGCTTGGACTGGTTTTCAGGAGACTATTTGTTAGGGACGTCTTTGTCATACTTTGGTTGTTGTGTATTTGTAGAACCAAAATCCTGTTTGTTCTAGTGCTTAAATTTATGCTTGATTTTAACAGCATATCGATAGGTAGCATCGAGTGATGAGATGTCCAGAAAATCCATTTCAGTTTGGATGTATCTATGTAGAGCCCCACGGTATTTCAGAACCAAATGTCATTCGGAGTCTTTGATACCCATCTTGGTGTGCAAGGTATGGAAGGTATTGGTGAACTCTGGAACTACTTGGCCCCTCTCTTGCCGTAGTGTGGTCCATCTCA
Source organism: Picea engelmannii (assembly GCA_009831015.1). NCBI lineage: Eukaryota > Viridiplantae > Streptophyta > Pinopsida > Pinales > Pinaceae > Picea > Picea engelmannii. The sequence continues at coordinate 104,933 of ML784964.1, forward strand.
TGTACTGGTCCTCACAGTTGCCAATAGGGTAATATTGTTCCTTTACCACATCCACAAAAAAATCCCAAGTGGGATCGGCCCCATATATTTCAGACTCCTCTGTGGAACTCTGCTCCCAATAAGTTTCCCTCCAATGTTTGAAATGGGGGAGAGCTTTAAGGAGTGCGAAGGTGATCTTTTCTTTGTTGGAAAATTTGTAAATAAGGAAATAACCTTCTAGTAGATTTAACCATTTGTCTAGGGCTTTTGCATCTATCTGTCCTTCAAATAAAGAAATATCAAAATTAACTTGTACCTTTAAAAGCAAGGTGCCTCTAAAGTGGTCGCTTGATGAAGATGCACCTGTTGCTATCGACAGGCGTTGAAGGATGTGGGAAAAAGTATCCATCATTTCGTCCCTCTGTCGCGTGAGAGCTTGTTCAAGCAACAAACTGATAGGATCATATGCTCCATCGTTTTTATTTTCTTCTGCCATTGAGGGTTTCTTGGGTGTGTGAGAGCGATTTTCCTCAAGAGAGACAATCTCGAGACCCAAATTTCTATAATTAGACCTCATCGGGGACATGCACTAAAAAAAACGACCAAGAATAGCCTGCTATGATACCACTGATCCAGATTATTTTAGGCATGAAATGAGATCGGAGATATAACAGATATATCATAGATATTCAATAATATAATAGAAATATATCATAGATTCAACCATAAACACATATATACAATAATACACGATTTCTATTAATGAAATAAATGTACAGAGACTGTAAAATACAGAGTGAAAGACTCGATAGAATGGTGGTAGCTTATCTCTGAGAAGAGATGTGATGGCTACTCGTATTCACAAGACGATGATTACAATGAGGATCTAAAAGCATTTTTACAATAAACAGGAATTCCAAAAGTCCTAGACATCCAAAAACCTAACCCTAGGAGATGAAGCGCCAAAAGTCACGTGGGCCCCGTTTGGGTAAGTTAGTACATCAACTTCCCGGGGTCGTAACTTTTGCATACAATCTCTGTTTTAGGCATATGATAGCTCGTTGGAAAGGTATCATAGAGGAGATTCATTTTGGGGGCTCAATCATTCCTTTGGATATCATCGAGAACCTCTGTCTCTAAAAACCTTCATTTGGGCCCTCAAAATGGCCCCAGAAGTTAAAAACTGCTAAAAATAGTAATTGCCAAATTTTCCAGAAAATTGTTTTGAGCCAGTCAGAAAAGGTGGGTGGCCACTGATATCCATCTGGATCAGTGGTTAACCACAATAACCTGATACTGAAACATGTCTTTTTATTTCCCCACATGGTCAAATTGTGTGGGGGTCCTCCATATTAATAATGACTACTTTCACCATGCACAATTAACACAGACCATTGATCCACACCCCTCAACGGATGAATGGATCTCATTTGTTCATGATAAGGATAAAGGTCAAATCACCGTTTATCCAAAAGTTGATCAACAATCTATGTTAAAACTTGTTCTAACGGTTTGTAGTTGAATGGATTTATGATCCAACGATGTACATTCAATCACATTCACTAGGTGATGACATCAACATGTTCACAACAAGAAAGAGAGATTTTGATCTGGATCTCAATCTACAACCTCTCAACATGTCCTCTGAGAAAAATCATTCAATCAAAATTGGTCTGTCGATTCACGCAACACATGTACGTGTAATTTAAATAATGGAGAGAGAATCATGAAATACAGAGAATTAACCCTCGTTTACACACTCACTATCTGATCTTTCATTATATCATTGAAGAAATAAAATTACGTAGGAAGGCTCGTTCCTTCTTAGTCTCTTGGATCTCTGCAATCCACACTTTTCAACACTAAATCTCAAAGAGAATCTCTAACCACTGACTCTTGCAAAAACATTCAATATATTTTTATCTCTCAGATATCTCACAACCCAACACAAATCCCAAGTTATCTTAAAAAAATACCAATCTGGAAACGGTTCCTAAACTCTAGCAACAACTCGATACCTAGCAAACAAAATCAACAAAAATGTCTTTTAGAGACATTTCGTAATTATTACAAATATAGTAAAATAAATTAGGGAACCAACTCACTTCGTAAATTTTTGTAACCCTTAGGGTCAATATCAAGATCCACTGCCAGATGCTCCTGCATCACTTTCTCCCAAGAAGAAGATATTGATAATATAGTGTGTCCTAAAAGGGAATATTACCAACAACAACTAAACATGTACAAAGACAAAGAAGTTGGCTCCGTCACAATATTGAAGAAGGGTGATAAAGAGTTGTTGATTAGACCTAGATAGGAATATATTCTTACAATGAAATCCCACCCCCGTCTCTCAAAGAAATATACCAGGGTAATTTAGAAAATAGTTGATCTCAAAGGAGGGGATTACAAACAAGGAGAATTGGTCTTAGAGTGGGATACATTAAAGGGCCAACCTGATACATGGAAGGAGTTTGGGAAATTTTGGCTTTGTCCCTACAAAATTGAAGAGAAGTATGTCAATGATTCCTACTACTTATCCACATTGCAGGGAAGGAGACATCCAATGCCCATTATTGGATCCCTTCTCAAGCCTCATCATGGGGAAGAGAGTTGACTTCTTGAAACTAACATAGATTAGTGTAGGCTAGGTAGGCATTTGCATCATGCATTGCATTTGTATATATGTTGCATCATGCATTCATGCTAGAATAGTCTTTCATATTTCCCGTATATATTGCATTCTCATTTGTGTATAATGAATACATGTTAGGAAATTGTACTTAGTCATTGTATATTATTGTTTTATCATTTTGTAGCTGAGTGAATTTTTTTCTTTTCAGCATGGTTTTGGATTTATCATTGATGTCGGTGGATCACATCCACCGAAATATACTTCTAATGGGTGTTTTCATTTGAAGTGGGCACAGGATTGCAGGTTTTGGAAAACTAGATATGTTGAGGTTCTCATGCACTCTACGATGAGCACATGTCGTCATGTTGGAGCCAGATGTTATTATCCCCCATGTCTAGAGGAGATCATGTCTCGTGAACCGCAATGGAAAACATGATTCTGACCATGATGATAATCAGTGATCCAGGTGGATATCGGTGGCCACCTACCTTTTTTGACTGGCTCAAAACAGTTTTCTGGCAATTTTGGCAATTTACTATATTTAGCGGGTTTTAACTTCCGGAGCCATTTTGAGGGCCTAAATGAAGGTTTTTCAAGATTGAGGTTCTCAATGATAGCCAAAGGCATGATTGAGCCCCCAAAATGAATCTCCTCTACAATACCTTTCCAACGAGCTATCATACGCCTAAAACGGAGATCGTATGCAAAAGTTACGACCCCGGGAAGTTGATGTACTAACTTACCCAAACGGGGCCCACATGAATTTTGGCGCTTCATATCCTAGGGTTAGGTTTTTGGATGTCTAGGGTTTTTGGAATTCCTGTTTATTGTAAAAATTCCTTCAAAGCCTCATTGTAATCATCTTCTTGCGAATGCAAGTAGCTGTCACATCTCTTCTCAGAGATAAGCTGCCACCATTCTAGCAAGTCTTTCACTCTGTATTTTTACAGTCTCTGTACATTTCTTTCATTAATAGAAATCGTGTATTACTATATATCTGTGTTTATGGTTGCATCTCTGATACATTTTTGTTATATTATTGAATATCTTTGATATCTATGTGTATTTTTCTATTGTATCTTTGATTTCATTTCATGCCGAAAATAATCCAGATCAGTGGTATCAGAGCAGGTTGCTCTTGATCATTTTTTCATTGCATGTCCTTAACGAGGTCTGAGTATAGCAAGCTGGGTCTCAAGCTTGTCTCTCTTGAAGACAATCGCTATCGCACACCTAAGAAACCCTCATTGGCGGAAGAAAAGAAAAACGACGGAGTAGACGATCCTATCAATTTGTTTCTTGAGCAAGCTCTCACGTGACAGAGGGATGAAATGATGGATAATTTTTCCCACATCCTTAAATGCCTACCGATAGCATCAGGTGTATATTCATCAAGAGGCCACTTTGGAGGCACCTTGCCTTTCAAGGTACAAGTTAATTTTGATATTCTTGTATTTGAAGGACAGATAGATGTAGAAGCCCTAGAAAAATGGTTAACTCTGCTAGAAGGTTATTTCTCTGTTCACAATTTTTATGACAAAGAAATGATCACCTTCGCACTACTTAAATATATCCCTCATGTCAAACATTGGTGGGAAACTTATTGGGAGAAAAGTTCCACAGAGGAGTCTGGAATATATGGGGCCGATCCCACTTGGGAATTTTTTGTGGATGCGGTAAAGGAACAGTATTACCCTATTGGCAACTATGAGGACCAGTACATGAGATGGACCACACTGCGGCAAGAGAGGGGCCAAGCAGTTCCAGAGTTCACCAATACCTTCCATACCTTGTGCACCAAGCTGGGTATCAAAGACTCCAAGCGACATTTGGTTTTGAAATACCGTGGGGATCTACACAGATACATCCAGACTGAAATGGATTTTTTGGACATCTCATCACTCGGTGTTGCTTATCGATATGATGTTAAAATTGAGAAGAAATTTAAGCACCAAAACAAATGGGAATTCGGGTCTGCAAATCCACAACAACCAAAGTATGACAAAGACGACCCTAACAAACAATCTCCCGAAAACCAGTCCAAGAAATAGGAAAAGAAGGGTCACGGGAAGACAAAGAAGGACACCGAAAAATGGTGTGATTTCCACAAAAGCCCCTGGCACAACACCGATGAATGTCTCTCAAAACAGTCATTAGTGTCTGAGATCAAAGACAAGGAACCAAACCCTGATTCAAAATCTAATTCTGAAAATAATAGTAAAGGACAGATCATTGACGCAGACCCCACTGCTATTGTCATGACCGCAACAATTCAACTAGAAGAACCAACACTTCTTAAAGAGGGGGAGCGTCTTTTTCATTCACAGATGTGGGTGAAGGGGAGCCCGCTACATTTTATTGTTGATAGCGGAAGCCAGAAAAACCTCATCTCAACAGAGGTCATCAAACAGTTGGGATTGTCGACAACACCACACCCGCATCCATACAACATTGGGTGGCTTCGGCAAGGATGAGATCTCCGTGTCATACAATAGTGTCAGTTGTCATACAACATCCAACCCTTCAAGGATGAGGTATTATGTGATGTTTCCCCCCTGGATGTCTGTGATGTTTTCTTGGACCAACCATATATGTGGAGACACCATGCTATTTATGAGTCTCGACCCCATAGTGTCATTGTTACTTTGGGGGGTTAACTCTACAAAATACCAGAGGTAGTTCCAACTATTGTTTCACCTAAAAAGTGTCTCAAGGTAGTATCTCATACTGCAAAATTCAACTTCTTCACAATCTGTTCAAAAGGGGAACATAAGGACACTGCAACCACTATAGCCTCGCCCCCTGCACCTTCTATCCAACAGAAGTAGGTCAACAAGGTTGCAAGAAAGAACAAAGATTACTTCTTCACACCTTCCTCTCATGTAGCTCAATTTGTTGAACAACCTCATCTTCAACAGGTTCATGACAGACTTCCACAAACTAAGCAGGGCGACGTCTTCGACAATACAAGCAGCTCACCAAGATGCATATCCAGCAAACGCTTTTCCCTCTCCCCCAGGAACTCAATTCAATGGAGACCATTTCTTACTAAGGAGGGAGGATTGATCCAGGTGGATATCGGTGGCCACCCACCTTTTTCGACTGGCTCAAAACAATTTTCTGGCAATTTACTATTTTTAGCAAGTTTTAACTTCCAGGGCCATTTTGAGGGCCTAAATGAAGGTTTTTCGAGATCAAGGTTCTCAATGATAATTGAAGGCATTATTGAGCCCTAAAAATGAATCTCCTTGACGATACCTTTCCAACGAGCTATCATACACCTAAAACAGAGATCGTATGCAAAAGTTACGACTCTGGGAAGTTGATGTACTAACTTACCCAAACAGGGCCCACATGACATTGGTGCTTCATCTCCTAGAGTTAGATTTTTGGATGTCTAGGGTTTTGGGAATTCCTTTTTATTGTAAAAAGGCCTTTAGAGCCTCATTTTAATCATCTTCTTATGAATGTGAGTAGCTGTCACTTCTCTTCTCAGAGATAAGCTGCCACCATTCTAGCGAGTCTTTCACTCTGTATTTTTACAGTCTCTGTACATTTCTTTCATTAATAGAAATCATGTATTACTGTATATCTGTGTTTATGGTTGCATCTATGATACATTTCTATTATATTATTGAATATCTGTGATATCTCTGTGCATTTCTCTATTGTATCTTTGATCTCATTTCGTGCCGAAAATAATCCAGATCAATCAGCATGTCCATATATGGTAGACCAACAACCTCCCCCCCCAATTCATCTTTACAGCTATAGAAAAACCAAGGCTCATCACATCCAAGCAACCTATAGTATGGGAGATGGTAGTCCATCATCACCATGTGGTATGCTAGTCCTTATTTCATGCAAAGTGTTGTGATTAATTTGTTGGGCATGTGGATGAGGATCTTTGGTTGAAGTTGGATAATGGATCATCGTCTTGGGAAATTGTGTCAGTTGCCTTGTTTCACCTTGGTGGTCAACTTATATGCCCTGGTCTCGTGTTTTCACCACCCAGGGAAAAGGGGTACTACTGTGGGGGGGGTGGGGGGGGTTCACAAGGTTAACATTCCATTCTCCACCATACTTAACACTTTCCATCCTGGAGCCTCTCATAGTGTAATAAAATTCAGTAATGGGTCATGGTCCATTTTCTCATGAGAAGAGGGGTTGAAGGCCTAGAGTGTGATTGTCGTTGCTAATAAAAGAATAAGAAAATGATGTTAAAGAAAGAAAGGAATGATAGCAAAGGACTGACAAAAGCTAGTCCAAAATTGAGCTCTATCCTTTCAATGCTCACCACGATCCCAAAATAGCAGTGCTATAGCTTGAAACCTTATAAAAGGGGACTTGAAAATATGATAAATCCAACTAGTAAGATGGCTCATAAATGGGGATTGGAAAAACTAACACCTAAGAATGAGGTAACTCAAGAGAAAGTGCACCCTTCACAAAGGAGATAATATAAATGGATTAAATGACACCACAAGCCATGAAGTAATCCATAAAACCATATCACCTTCACAGTTACTCTTGAAGGGTTTATTTATATCTTTCTTCCATGAGGGCCTATCCCTCCCATACTTAAATTTGTCAACTCACACGGGATCTTGGGCGGGTGTGATTCTTGAATGGGATACTGAGGTGAATTGTATTACATGGATTATATCTTAAGTTACAACCTACTTTGCATTCTTTAAGGACTAATGTTTCTTTTGAACCTTGACTAACCATGTATTATGCTTTGATTTGTTTTGATGGTCCCAACATGGTTCTTTGAGGGATGTCCTAGGATTGTACCTAGGATGTTGTCCCTTTATTGCAGGACTGTGGCATGTGTCATGGAGAGCAGTGGATCATCCAATGACTCACCACCCTCATCCATCAGCTCTCACATCCTCAAAACCTTTAATGATGGACAAACATGCTTGGTATGAGAAGATTCAGACATGGTGGCACAAAGATGGGCTGAAATCCCATAGGCTATGAAGAGTACCCCGGAGATTGTTTTTAACCAGGATCAGGGATGTTGCAGCAACAAATAGTCAGATACATGGAAGAAACGAGATACATCTCCCCAAGTCCTGGATGCATCACATGGATCTTGGATGCTAGCCCTATTTTGGTGATGATGTCACCTTATAGGGTATGACGCAGATAGGGTCTGGTGATTTCTTAGGGTACCAATTATGCATGACATGAATTTCAATGAGGAGAGGTGTCACTTGCTCCAACCTTCCTTTAGATTGATTCCACATGGCCTTTGGAGGCCCCCTCCTTGCCTAAGGAGGCTTGACGTCTCACACGTGTGGGCTATTATGATGTATTCTTCAAATTTTTCATCTTGTAAAGGTTAAAAGAGGGGTTGGCCCCACTTAAGCGTAATTTTTTTTTTTATGTTATGTAGACAAATGAGGAGCGCTAGCCTCATATACGAAGGCTAGCACTACCTCTTTTCATTTCATCATATTTTCCTCACCATTTTTGTGAGTTGCTACTTCTGAAATTTTTTCCCTTTTAGGGTTGCCAGTCTTTCTCTCTCATGAACTGTGCTTCGAAAGGATGTTTTGTGGATGTTTGGATAATTTTGGATGGATATTTATGCTATTAGGATTAATTTCTCTTGATTTCTTGGATGAAGTAAGTAAATTTATGAAATTCTTGTTTATGTTATTGATGTTTATGGTGAAATTGTTACTTGTTGCAAGAAGTCTTGTTTATTGAAAATCCAAGAGAGGAACATAAGTGCTTATTCCTCTCACAAGGTGTTATTTGTCTAAAATTGATTAATTGTCCTTGCTTGGGTTAGAACCCTAAATCTCTAAAGTGATAGCGCTTTAGGATTGGAGCCCTAGACATTTGATCTTTGACCTAGTTGAAGCTACAAGAAGGGAGAAACAATATCTAGGGCCAAAATATGCTTGCACCCTAGATGTCCTCCTCCTCAAGATATAAATCCTAAGGTCCAAATGTGCTTTCACCTTAGGGTTTAGATCTGTTGACGGGTGAAATTGACTGCTCGTCAACTGGAGGAGTGAATCCGGTCCAGGGATGTCTAAATAACCCAAGCCGTTTGGATTAATCCACTCCAACAGGTTTAGCAGCTCCATTAGCCGATCTAAGTCCTACGAAAGTAAAAAGACNAAAAAAAAAAAAAAAAAACTGAAGAAACTAACTAAATGAAAAACAAACAGCTGTTGAAAACTATACACAATCTAAAATGTATTTACAGTTTTACTAACTAATAGAATAATAGTTCTACTTATTAAATATACACTGTATTGATATATTTATATTTCTATTATATGTACAATATTCACAAAATGCAAATATTTTATCGAAAACCTGCGAAAATCATAAATGAATTGACAGGAAAGCTATTATTCAGTATTTTTTATTTTTCATAACTTTTATAAACAGGAAATAAAATGGCAGCTATCTAGCTGAGAAATAAAAATAACAATCTATATTGTGTATCTAAACTACAAAAAATTCTTATATTAATTAAACTAATAGAATGTTATTAGCAAACTAACCTGTAATAGCGTTTCCTATTCGTCCTGTGCACAGTATTCGATTTCGTTGTTTGATGGGGCCAACCCGCACCAGATTTTTCGAATACTTCTCGTAAACAGGAAGCAGTGACGCTTGAATACTAATGACGGAATGAGCAAGACATATAGCAACAACAATTTATAATTTAACAAATGATCATATTTAGATAAATCTGAGTATGAAAATTTGCATATTATTGTTCATTGAATGAAGAAGATCAACCTTCTAATCATCAAATGTGAACAGATTAATTGCTATATATAAAATGAGAAACATAAAACATGGATGTTATATAAATCATATCATATCAACCTGTAACAAATTATGATATCTAAAGTAGTCAAAAATTTGATTACAAATTGAAATGAACAAAACTTAAACAAAAATATGATATGTTGAAGCTAAAGTTGTGCAAATATCCACTTTCATTCAAGTCTGATAATTAAAAATCCATAGTTTCTGCTCCCAAGAAGCGATGGTCTTTTGTTTACAAAATAATACATATATAAAGGCCACGGGATCAAAACATTCTCTGTAGAAATTATCAAATTTGTTCCAAAAATCGTGGGGAATACAATCTCCCAAATTCCCATTTCTATGTAAAACCAACAGCCTAATCTAAACCATGTAAAGAAATAGCATGTTCTTAGAAGCCACTAACGATCCAATTTCCTTTAGAATTCGAATGTACCTGAAAACGCACAAAAATACATGATTTCAGATTGCATTTTAATTGTAAAATAAAAAAATTCAAATTTTAGTAACTAGCTACAGAATCGCACTATTCTGTAGCTAGTTATTATTTACAAATAGAATCGTGTATTATCAATTCAATCAAGACAGAAATAGGTGCAATTTGATCAAACAAATCTTGAATGCTAATTCAAAACGAAAACAAAATCATTTTAAAATCTCTTTTAAAATAACATACCTTGGATTCAGGGATTTTAATCAAGCTATTTTTGAATTGACAATGGCAGTGGCCGCCTCCACATTTTTAAAGACAACAGAGCCTATGGTCTTCTATCTTTTATCATTAGCTTGCAATCGGTTGTTTTCCTTAGTTAACACATTCACTCAGTCCTCCAAGGATTTGATCTGAGATTGGAGCAAAGGGACGTCTGTATAATATCGGTCGAGCCACGACTTACATTCATTGCACTGTGGTTGAACAGGTTGTGTATTTACATGTGAGGAACTTCTTAATTGACCAGTAGGTTCTCTGTTGAGTTTAATCCTAGGGAAGTTAGGGTCGTCTCTAAGACATGGTGGGAGGTTTGTCACATAGTCATAGGGCTTAATTGAGCAAAGTCCGTGTGAGTATGGATACTCTTCGGTTAGAAACCGTTCGATTTTGGAATCAGAAACTTCACTCAACAGAATTGGTTTTTGGTCTATGTTTTCTTTAGGTTTATTACGAGCACACCGTGAAACCCAACACACAACCTTTTTACCCTTGCAATTGATATCACTATAGCTTTTACCCTTTTTCTTTGCAGACCTTTTAACAGGCTTACCACCATCTTTTGGACATGAGTCAGGCAGGGTGTTGGGTTGGGTAGTATTCGGGTAGGTCGAGGGTTCAACAAAGGGAAAGAAAGAAGGAGGGGGGATGACAGGCCCGACAAGGGTTTTTGTAACAACGGGTTTGTCAACTTGTCCTATTTCAGGATTGGAAAAACCATTCCTCAATAAGAAAGCATCCCAACAATCACCATTCAACTTCAACTGATGAACCACAATAATTTTAATTAAACAATGGTGGAAGAGGCTGGAGTCATCTTTCTCCCTTTTGAAGTGCTTAGCCATTTTATATAAACTCCGAAGGAGGAAATATGGCATATTTAAGGTAAAGTCTATGAAACTCATGAGCAACCGCAGGTGGTATAGGAAAACTAGACCGTATCTACCCTCACATGTAACGAACTACTTAATTATAGCCAACAAATCGTGCCATCTAGATTTCAGAGTTGTAACGGGCATACCTGTGTCACATTTGTTAATATTCCTTGAGGTAAACAGCAGTGGCTAGGGTACTTCGTCAACCTTCAAATTTTTAAACCATTTTTGTCTCTCGGCTGGCAGACCAGTGGTTGAGCTAAGGAAATCTTCGTTCAATGCGAGATGGACGTCCCCAATTTTGGCTCTGCAACCATCGAACGTTAGCGTGAATTGTTGATCCATAGCCAAATTGAAACCCTCGAACTTCTTAATAAAGACCCTCCACCCATTTCTCTCTAAATCCTCTCGGGCATTATCAAACAGTAACAGAGTCTGGACACCATTGGGTTCAATTCGCACTACAGGGGCCATGGCTAAAAGCACAAAATCGACAGGGTATTCGGCGATAGGGTTTGACATGGTAGAAACAGAGCCATTTTCCAGAGGCTTCCTCAACACAATGCACAGGCAGCTCGAAATGTGATGATGGAGCGTTAATGCTATGCGTGCGGGTACAGTGGTGTAGTTTGAGGCCATGCAAACAAATCATACCTGGTTGTACTTGGAATGACACCTCAGTACATAAAAATCATAACCATTGAAAACCACGATATACATATTCAAAAATCGATCCAAATGTTAAATAAACAATGGAATTTGCACGATTTAAAAGAAACACCAATATGTCGAATAAACCATTGCATCAACGATTTCATCAAAGACACCAATATGTCAAATAACCATTGCATCAACGAATTTATCAAAGACACCAATATGTCAAATAACCATTGCATCAACGAATTTATCAAAGACACCAATATGTCAAATAACCATTGCATCAACGAATTTATAAATCGAAACCATATTAACAATATTCAAATGCAAAGTGAGTGGTGGTTTGGTACATATGAAATCAAGGTGTGTTTGAGACCAAGGAGTGGTAACCAGGTTCAAGTAGGTTCATGATAAACCAAATGATCATTAATCCTTTGATGTAATCAACATGAATTCTAACTGTGGGTTTTCACGCTTGCAGTCGTGAAAACGAAAACGAGAAGCAGACATACAAAAAGCGAAGAATGATGATGTCATTTAAACAGTTGCGACGATTGATGAAGGTTTAAAAACCTTGTTTAGGTAGCTAAAAAAAAGATAGAGATTAATATGGCTGCCAACAATGGTGACACACTGGTAGAAACAGTTATCTCTACCAAACGAACAAGTCCATATTAGGATAATGAGAAAAACTCCAACTCGAAATCAACCAGAAAATTGTTTGAACATCATTATCAATTATAAAAAATTTCAATTTCAGATTGCTTGTTAAAAGATGAAGACTGATGACAATCTTAACAAAAGTGAGTCACGATATTAAGGTTAAAATCTCCAATCGTGTTGACAGAGCCACTGCTTCCAGCAGGCGTCCATAGCCTCGACAGGGATGCCATTTAACCCACTCCAATATTCGTATCCTGCCAGGAAGTTTCGGATCAGAACGAAGGACATTTAAGGTCAAAAGATTCCATATCTGAGAATTTTCATATACCTGACATTGCTTCGCTGCCAGCGGGCCTGTTCAGTATCCCGACGAAGTTATCTTGGCGTCATGCATGCATTTACCCACTGCCAGCAGACCTGTTCAGTATCCCAATGGGTTTACAAGCACTTCCCACAACTCTTTAATGATTTATTTAATTTTAAAGATATTTAATCAAGCGAGGTGACGCTGAAAATCCTGATATTTTGGACATAAATTACAGAACTTGAGAGAATTTTTTAACTGTCTTTCATTAAGATATAGAGATGGTTTATTGATAAACCGACCTTCGAAGGCGGGGAGACATCTCTGAGTTGTTCTCTTAAGGAACAGGGACAGCGTAAGAAGAAAATGGATGATCGTGACAGGCTTCAATTACAGATTGAAATCAATAAACGTCTTTCAAGAAACTAGCTTTCTTTAACATGGCTGTAAACTTCAGAAGCATATCATAATTGATGTTTAAACAAACTTTCAGCAGTCATTTCAGAGGAGAAATTTTTCTTTTCTCTTAGTCTGAACAGTTCATGATGCAGGTATATGTATTTCAAAAGTAAAAACTGGTAAGCATAAGGGAGAAATCAAAACCAAAACAGCAAAGAAAAATGAAAATCAAACAAAGGAAAAAGAAAATATTTACACAGTGTACACAAGGTTTTCATCAAGTAAAATACCTTTTTAGAGCTTGGCCATTCACCGAATATGTGTCTGGCTGTCCCTCTAGACTCTGTAATCTGAAAGAGCTGGGACCCAATTTCTCAGCAATCAAAAACGGTCCTAGCCATAAGTTCTGAAACTTCGTATGCTCTCCCTTTCCCTCATGTGGTTTGTCCCATTTTAGGACAAGGTCACCTACTTCAAAGTTTCTGTCAGAGGCAGAGTTGGAATCAAACCAGCTTTTAACCACAATTTGATGTTGATTCAACTTCCGTTTTGCTTGAGCCCTCACTTCCTCTAATTTTAACAATGTGTTAATTCGATTCTCCAAAGGAGGGCAACCCTCTCCTTGTATTTTCTGTGATAGTTGCAGTGAGGGAAGAAGGATATGTGGTGGCAGAATTGCCTCTCTACCGTAGAAGAGAAAGAAGGGGGAATTACCCACAGTAGTTTTCGGAGTCACTCTATTAGCCCAGATTGCGTTTAACAGTGCATTATGCCAATTTTTATGGTTTTCAGATACCGTTCTCTTGATGATTTTAATCAGATTTTTATTAGTTGATTCTGCCAGTCCATTGTCTTAAGGGTAATAGCTAGCAGAATATTTTAATTTAATTCATTTTTCTAGAGAGAAATCACTCATCTCAAGAGATGAAAAATAAGAAGTGTTATCGAATACTAGACAGTCGGGGATACCAAAACGAGTAATAATATTTGAATTCAAAAAGGCAATTACCTGACTGGTATTTACAGCTTTTAATGGGGCAGCCTCAGAACACCTAGTGAATTAATCCGTGGTTGTTATGATAAACTTATGTTGTTGTGAGGATGGAGGATTGATTGGGCCTATAATATCAAGACCCCACTGCTGAAAAGGGGAGTCTACTAAAACAGGCTGCAGAGGGAAGGCTGGTTTCAGTATTTGTCCGGACACTTTTTGACAAATAACACACTTGCGACACAAGGCATGAGCATCTTTAAAAAGTGTAGGCCAGTAATAACCTGCTCTTAATACTTTATGGGCAGTGGTATCCCCACCAAAATGCCCACCAACTTCTCCTGCGTGCAATTCTAATAAGACCTTTTCTGCTTCATCTTTCTCAAGACAACACATTAGTACTCCATTAAAATTTTGACGAAATAGAATACCATTAATCAACTGAAAGGAGGCAGATTTCAATCTTAGCACTCTTCTTTTAGTGGGATCCAGGTGACAGGGGGCTGACCCATGTTCAAGATAGAATTTTATATTATCATACCAGAGACTAACAAGGTTTTGTGCATAGTAGATTAAATTTTGGTTGTGTTGTCCTGGGTTTGACATATCGTTTTCCTCTTGTTGTCCTGCCGCTGAGTCATCGACTAACTTGCATAGCCCTTGACCTCTCACTATTTTCACTGGGGTGATTTCTATGTCATACTCTTGTAAGGAGGTAACCCAGTTCGCTCTCTTTTCACCTAGTTCTTTCTGTACTAATAGATTTCTGACGGTCGGGTAAGGGACGATAATTTTTGTCCTAGATTTCAAAAGATAAGATCGGAAGTGCTTTACTTCTTTAAAAACAACATAGGCTTGCTAATCTACCATTGGGTAATTAAGTTCTGTGCCTTTGAAGGCTGAGCTCATAAAAGCGATCGGGACTTCATTGTTTTCAGCATTTTTTTGAGTTAGGACAGCAGCATAGGAGCGATCAGAAGAAAATGTGTAGAGAGTGAAGTCATGCGAAAAGTCGAGACTCATCAGAGAAGGAGCGTCTATTATGGTATTTTTTATCGAATTAAAATCTTGGTTTTCTAAGGGTCTCCAATGGTATTGTACGTCCTTTTTTATTAAATTCTGTAAAGGTCTGACCATTTCTGAAAAATTGGGGACGAATCTCCTGACAAAGTTTATCTGGCCTAAGAAATACTACATAGAATTTTTTGACGAGGGAGGGGGGAGTTTTGAGATGAATTGAGTCCTTTCAGGGTTTATAATCATCCCTTCATTTGACACAATAAATCCTGAGAGCTTACCTTGTTCTACTGGGAAGATAGATTTTTTAGGATTCAAGGAAATGTCGTATTTATGGCATCGTTGTAGAACAGATCTCAAATGAGCTAGATGATCAGCTTTGTTTTTTGAAAATACAGTAACGTCATCCAGGTAAACTACAACAAATTAATTGATTAAGCCTTGGAAAGCGATATCCATCGCTCTCTGGAAAGTGGCACCAGCATTAATGAGTCCAAAGGGCATTTTCCTATAAGCGTAGGTGCCCCATGGAATGCGGAAGGTAGTTTTAAGTTGGTATGGAGGGGACATCAATACTTGGTTATACCCTGAAAAACCATCCAATAAGGATAATCTTTCAGAACCAGATACCTGTTGAAGGATCTGTTCCATGGGTGGGACAAGTTAGTTGTCTTTATCAGACGCTCGATTAAGATTTCAGAAATTGTTGCATAGTCGGATTTCACCACTCTTCTTCCGAACAGGGACAAGATTAGAGACCCATTGTGTGTGCCTAACTGGGAAGATTATCTTAGCGTTTAGGAGTTTATTTAATTCTTTTTTGACAGACGGTTCAAGTTTTGGGTGCATTTTTCTTAACTTTTGTTGAAACGGCAAGGTTTGGGGTTTCATAGGAATGACGTGTTGTATGATGTTAGGATCAAAGGTTTTTAGGTCATCATACGTCCAAGAAAAAACATCTTTGAATTCCTTAAACAATTCAATAAACGTCGCTTTCTCTTGTTCATAACACCCCACCCCTAAATTAATGCACTGTGGATTGTCATTAGTTCCCAAGTTTACTTTTTCATACGATAAAGAGGAACTATTTGTTTTACAGTTGACTGATTTTTTGAATTTGTCTTGAAGATCATAAAAATTTTCTAATCTAACTACAAATTTAGGGATAGAATTTACCATGTCCGATGAATATTCAGGAGATCTCGGATCTGGTATTACCGTGAAGTCACGAAAATTCTCGTCATGAGTACATTCGTCGATCATTGGACCTTGGAAAGTTTCTTCCATATGCAGGAAACTAATAATTTGTTGATCATCGTCAAAGACTCTCCAATTCGTGATGTTGTCGGGGACAGATGGCCTGAAAAACAGTTCGACGGAGAATGCATTCGGGGACAAGCCTTCTATAGGAAAGATTTTCGAAGCTACATTAGCTAACAAATCGTCTTCTGAATTATTCAATCTAGGAATAGAGTTTATGTTGAAAGCAGAAAACTTATTCAAAAAATTCCATACCTCAGATTGGTAGCTTTTAAGATGCGGAGATAAACAGTGGATATAATTTTTTACCTGTCTAACCATGATTTCTAAATCGCCAAAGACAGACAAATTTTGAACGTTCATATCTAATGTTTTCCTGAGGCCTTGCAATAAAGCCTCATATTATGTTGTGTTGTTTGTACATTGAAATTCTAACATGCATGCAATCAGGGTTTTGTTACCTGCTGGATCAATAATCACACAGCCCGCACCAACTCCTTCCTTGGATTTTGACCCGTCAAAGTAAAGAGACCATATTTGATTTTTTTCGGGTGCATGAGACCATTGGGTAGAAACTGTTGGCTGCATATATGTCACAATTTCAGACTACTGCTCCGGGTTAGTGATAGCGGAAGTTTTGGCCATGAAATTGCCGAAAAAGGTATCCATCCCTTGTATTTCGGGTGAATTGGCAGAAGGTGTAAATGGTTCATTGGGATCATTTAAATCTGTCACTGTGAACTTTAGGTAACATTCACGATTTACCTTGATTTTGTTGGGCTTTCCATTCTCGGGCAGCCACAAGTGAGACCAATCTATCGCGAAATAGCCGTGTAGTTGTTCTGAGGAGTCTCTACTTAAAAACAAACCATAAACTTCTGGAATATCTACAACAATAATATCAATTACTTGATGAACTTTGGGGTTAGACGATAATCTTATAAGCACAATGCTTAATTCGCCTATAACTTTAACACTAGTTCGATCAAGTTGGATGATCTTTAAGGTGGATGGTTCAACTTCTGCATTAATCTTCTGACACATAGACCATGGCATTACGTTGGATGATGCTCCTGAATATACCATACAATTGTGCATGTTCCTATTAAAGATTTCAAAAGTTAACAAAAATGGAGGTACATTTCTGCGAGTACTAATGGTGGAAGTTTGTTGCTTTTTACTCGCAGCCTCTAAAACTAATTTATCTACATTTGTTACATTATTTACAGGAAGGTCTATTTTCTTGTGAGGATCAGAAGTATTCTTAGCGGAGGCCTTTTGAGGAACTTTTTGGTTGTTCTGAAAACCTTTGTTACTGCTTGGATTGTCGTTTTTGTTGTTCTCTGCGATATTTTGTAACATTTTTTGTAGCAGAAATGGAAATTTTAATAATTCATAAACATAATGTTAGCCCTTAAATTTTTTAGATCTTCAACTAAATCATAATCTAATCTTTGGTTCGCATAATTTTGTTTAGTAGTAGTTGTTTTAGATTATTTTGGGGGCAAAGTCATAGTGTTTTCAGAAGAAGGTTTGTTTGTTGTCTTACTCCTAGTATTGTAGGGATGTACTGTCTCGAAATTAGCTTGAAAAATGCTATCTGAGAAGTGTTCAAAATGTTCGGAGAAGATTCATCTTCTTCAACTGTCTCTTGTTCAACTACTTCATCAGGGATCTCAGGGGGCATCAAGTTATTCTAGGCTTCTAGAATCGTTTGAATAGCAAATTGCAGGCTTTCTAGATTTAAGCCTTTGGTATTTGAATTAGGCCGGTTGGTGGGAAAAGGCTTCCTAAACGGGGGTTTGTAAGGCCCATTTCTCGAAGAAGCTTCTTCGGCCATCCTTTTCAAATCTATAACTTGATTTGACAGTTTTTGAACGACTTTTTGTAAGTTTTCTAGATCTGAGTTTTCAGGTTGCGTTTTGTTTTGGGCAGGTCTAGGGAGGATTTCGATTTTCTTTTTGGAAGATGAACTAGTCTCTATTTTGTTGCTAGTAGTGTCTTTTAAGCTAAGGATGTCTTTCTCAATCTAACTGGCCTCTTCGAAGGCCTCTAACAACATGTCTTTCTTAGATCTCTTTACCCAAATGGCTATACTTTGATGTAAGGATTTCATATAATATGTTATGATAAGGTTCTCAGCAGGCATCGAATCCGTAGGGATTTGGTTCTTTAGTGTTAAGAATCTTTGGTTAAAGTATTTGATTTTCTCTTTGGGGTTCATTCTTAAGCTAGAAAGATCCATGACTAGAACTTCTGGGGACTTGTCGTCTCCAAACTTCTCAAGAAAACAGGATTCAAACTTCTCCCATGACACGATGGTATGGGGTTGTTGGGCAGTGTACTAGGTAGAGGCATTTCCCTCGAAAGTATAGGGGAACAATCTACATACTACGTCTTCATGCTCGGCATTACAGAGTCTAATGGCTAACATAAACTTTTTGATGTGATCTTCGGCGATCTGTTTAGAGTCGGGGTCAAATTTAGGGAGCCACTTCTCCGGATGTTTGGGTAAGGGATGTTGAGGCTCGGGTATGGCTACTGCATCTTGGTCAAGCTAGGGTCTGGTAGGATTGTTCTAGTTGGCCATTGGTGTGGGCGGTGTCGAAGGCTGGGATGAGGAACTGCCTTCGTCAGAAGATTCTTCTCCAGAAGAAGAAGGGGATGAAGGAGATGGTGAGGGTGGTATACCAGATCCTCCTGCTGCAGGAGTGAGGGTTGGATCTGTAGGGTTTAAAGTGAGGTTAGTGCCCCCAAGTTGTTCTCTGATATCAAAGAAATCTAATGGTTGGTCCAACGGTCAGTTTGGTTGTCTTAAACAGGCGAAGGCACTATGTGTTCTTATGAGAGATTGGCGGACAATCTCTTGTACGTCACCACCTGTAGAATTTGGAGTTATTGGTTCGACTGTGATCGATAGATCGTCGTTTGATGTGGTTGTTTTTTGAGGGACAATGTTGTCGTTTGAATGAATTCTTGTCACTATAGGTGAGCAGTTGTGTGGTGGAGGAGTCTTACGACAGCCTCGTGCCATTAATAATTTTCAGGCCCTCCTTCTAGCGCCATTTGTTGACAGGTGAAATTGACCGCTCGTCAACTGGAGGAGTGAATCTGGTCTGGGGCTGTCTAAATAACCCAAGCCGTTTGGATTAATCCACTCTGACAGGTTTAGCGGCTCCGTTAGCTGATCTAAGTCCTACGAAAGTAAAAAGACAAAAAAAAAAAAAACTAAAGAGACTAACTAAATGAAAAACAAACAACTGCTTAAAACTATACACAATCTAAAATGTATTTACAGTTTTACTAACTAACAGAATAATAGTTCTACTTATTAAATATACAGTGTGTCGATATATTTATATTTCTATTATATGTACAGTATTCACAAAATGCAATTTTTTTATCGAAAACCTGTGAAAATCATATATGAATTGATAGCAAAGCTATTGTTCA
The DNA here is from genome assembly GCA_009831015.1 of Picea engelmannii. Lineage (NCBI taxonomy): Eukaryota > Viridiplantae > Streptophyta > Pinopsida > Pinales > Pinaceae > Picea > Picea engelmannii. The sequence continues at coordinate 124,682 of ML784964.1, forward strand.
GTATTTTTTATTTTTCATAACTTTTATGAACAGGAAATGAAATGGCAGCTATCTAGCTAAGAAATAAAAATAACAATCTGTACTATGTATCTAAACTACAGAAAATTCTTATATTAATTAAACTAATAGAATGTTATTAGAAAACTAACATGTAATAGTGTTTCCTATTCGTCCTATGCACAGTATTCAATTTCGTTGTTTGATGGGGCCAACCCGCACCAGATTTTCCGAATACTTCTCGTAAACAGGAAGCAGTGATGCTTGAATACTAATGACAGAACGAGCAAGACATATAGCAACAAAAATTTATAATTTAACAAATGATCATATTTAGATAAATCTGAGTATGAAAATTTGTGTATTATTGTTCATTGAATGAAGAAGATCAACCTTCTGATCATCAAATGTGAACAGATTAATTGTTGTATATAAAATGAGAAACATAAAACATGGACGTTATATAAATCATATCATATCAACCTGTAACAAATTATGATATCTAAAGTAGTCAAAAATTTGATTACAAATTGAAATGAACAAAACTTAAACAAAAATATGATATGTTGAAGCTAAAGTTGTGCAAATATCCACTTTCATTCAAGTCTGATAATTACAAATCCATAGTTTTTGCTCCCAAGCAGCGATGTTCTTTTGTTTACAAAATAATACATATATAAAGGCCACAGGATCAAAACATTCCCTATGGAAATTATCAAATTTGTTCCAAAAATCATGGGGAATACAATCTCCCAAATTCCCATTTCTATGTAAAACCAACAGCCTAATCTAAACCATGTAAAGAAATAGCATGTTCATAGAAGCCACTAACGATCCAATTTCCTTTAGAATTCGAATGTACCTGAAAACGCACAAAAATACATGATTTCAGATTGCATTTTAATTGTAAAATCAAAAAATTCAAATTTTAGTAACTAGCTACAAAATCACACGATTTTGTAGCTAGTTATTATTTACAAACAGAATTGTGTATTATCAATTCAATCAAGACAGAAATAGGTGCAATTTGATCAAACAAATCTTGAATTCTAATTCAAAACGAAAACAAAATCATTTTAAAATCTCTTTTAAAATAACATACCTCGGATTCAGGGATTTTAATCAAGCTATTTTTGAATTGACAATGGCAGTGGCCGCCTCCACATTTTTAAAGACAACAGAGCCTGTGGTCTTCTATATTTTATCATTAGCTTGCAATCGGTTGTTTTCCTTAGTTAACACATTCACTCGGTCCTCCAAGTATTTGATCCGAGATTGGAGCAAAGCGACGTCTGTATAATATCGGTCGAGCCACGACTTACATTCATTGCACTGTGGTTGAACAGGCTGTGTATTTATAGGTGAGGAACTTCTTAATTGACCAGTAGGTTCTCTGTTGAGTTTAATCCCAGGGAAGTTAGGGTCGTCTCTAAGACATGGTGGGAGGTTCGTCACATAGTCATAGGGCTTAACTAAGCAGAGTCCGTGTGAGTATGGATACTCTTCGGTTAGAAATCGTTCAATTTCGAAATCAGAATCTTCACTCAATGTAAATGGTTTTTGGTCTGTGTTTTCTTTAGGTTTATTATGAGCACACCGTGAAACCCAACGCGCGGCCTTTTTACCCTTGCAATTGATATCACTGTAGCTTTTACCCTTTTTCTTTGCAGACCTTTTAACAGTCTTACCACCATCTTTTGGACATGAGTTAGGAAGGGTGTTGGGTTGGGTAGTATTCGGGTAGGTCGAGGGTTCAACAAAGGGCAAGAGCGAAGGAGGGGGGATGACAGGCCCGACAAGGGTTTCTGTAACAACGGGTTTGTCAACTTGTCCTATTTCAGGATTGGCAAAACCATTCCTCAATAAGAAAGCATTCCAACAATCACCATTCAACTTCAACTGATGAACCACAATAATTTTAATTAAACAGTGGTGGAAGAGGTTGGAGTCGGCTTTCTCCCTTTTGAAGCGCTTATCCATTTTATATAAAATCCGAAGGAGGAAATGTGGCATATTTAAGGGAAAGTCTATGAAACTCATGAGCAGCCGCAGGTGGTATAGGAAAACTAGACCGTATCTACCCTCACATGTAACGAACTTCTTAATAATAGCCAACAAATCGTGCCATCTAGATTTCAGAGCTGTAACGGGCATACCTTTGTTGCGGCTGTTAATCTTCCTTTAGGTAAACAACAGTGGCCAGGGTACTTCGTCAACCTTTGAATTTTTAAACCATTTTTGTCCCTCGGCTGGCAGACCAGTGGTTGAGCTAAGGAAATCTTCGTTCAATTCAAGATGGACGTCCCCAATTTTGGCTCTGCAACCATCGAACGTTAGCGCGAATTGTTGAGCCACAACCAAATTGAAACCCTCGAACTTCTCAATAAATACCCTCCACCCGTTTCTCTCTAAATCCTCTCAGGCATTATCAAACAGTAACAGAGTCTGGACACCATTGGGTTCAATTCACACTACAGGGGCCATGGCTAACAGCAAAAAACCAATAGGGTATTTGGCAATAGGGTTTGACAGGGTAGAAACAGAGCCATTTTCCCGAGGCTTCCTCAACACAATGCACAGGCAGCTCGAAATGCGATGATGGAGCATTAATGATATGCATGCGGGTACAGTGGTGTAGTTTGAGGCCATGCAAACAAATCATACCTGGTTGTACTTGGAATGACACCTCGGTACATAAAAATCATAACCATTGAAAACCATGATATATATATCCAAAAATCGATCTGAATGTTAAATAAACAATGGCATTTGCACGATTTAAAAGAAACACCAGTATGTCGAATAAACCATTGCATCAACGATTTCATCAAAGACACCAATATGTCAAATAACCATTTCATCAACGATTTCATCAAAGACACCAATATGTCAAATAACCATTGCATCAACGAATTTATCAAAGACACCAATATGTCAAATAACCATTGCATCAACGAATTTATAAATCAAAACCATATTAACAATATTCAAATGCAAAGTGAGTGGTGGTTTGGTACATATGAAATCAAGGTGTGTTTGAGACCAAGGAGTGGTAACCAGGTTCAAGTAGGTTCATGATAAACCAAATGATCATTAATCCTTTGATGTAATCAACATGAATTCTAACTATGGGTTTTCACGCTTGCAGTCGTGAAAATGAAAACGAGAAGCAGGCATGCAAAAAAGTGAAGAATGATGATGTCATTTAAACAGTTGCGACGATTGATGAAGGTTTAAAAACCTCTTAGTTTCAAGTAGATCAACCTTTAAGCTCGGATGCATTTGAGACTCCATATCCCTATAAAGGCACTAGTCTTGAAGTAACTCTTGTGGTGAAAGTAATCAATGAAAACTCTGTTTCAAATCTCTCAACTATTTTACTAACTCTACTATCTCTAAGTTTAACAAACTCGCTATATCACTTGTTGTTGTTATAAAAAAAATCTACAACCATCTAAAAATACATTTATTTGTTGCATACACTCATCTAAAGGTGGCCTAACTTGTTCGGAAATCTCCCCTAGCAATTGGATAATCTTGTGCTTGATGAATGCATAATTTCCATGTTAAATTGTTACATTTTTAGCATTAATTGTTGATGTAGTTACAAATTACTTATTGTTGTTATAAGACTAGTTTACTGCTGCAATTTGTAACAGCCATAGCAATCTAACTTGTCTAGTTTCTAAAAGAGGTGTTTATTGCATAATTTGCCTTGGAAGTTGTTAATATATGCTGCAAAGTGTTCTTGTTTCGGCCAGGTACAACAAACTAATCACGACCTCTCTTTCCTAGACTTATACCAACCAAAAATTGGTGATCAAGATAGGGGACGGTAGGCTTGGCTACTAAATTTGCTACTTGATCCCTTGAGGTCACCAGGGAAGCCTTCCTTGTGGTGGACCTTTGCCATCACTAAAATGAGGGAAGATCCTACTAAAGTGACATTGGTATTTTCTTCCATTGTTATGCAAGATTTGGGGATCTTGTGGTGGGATTTGTAGAAGTAAAAATCATGTGATAACATTTTGGCATTGTTTCCAGGGAGGATTGATTCATTCTCGTCACAACAAATATTTGGTAAACTTGTCCCAAATCCCTTATTTTACAATTTTACCTGGAGACTCCACTGAGGGTAAATCCCTAACCTTCTTTTGATAACCCTAGAGGGACCATCTGGTGACTCCACAAAGCTCAAGGAGATACAATAACCATCCTAATACCGACAAGAGAAGGGTTCAGTGGAAACCTTCCTCTATCTCAAATGGATCTAAAGCAATGGGTATCCAATATATTCAATCCTTTAGACATGTCTTTGATCCCAAGATACTGTCGAGAGATGCCTCCTAAGTTTGAAAAGTGGTTTCCCAAGTTTTCTGGTAATGATGTAACTATTGCCGAAGAGAATTTGGATAACTTTTGGGCCTTTTCCAACTTAATCATGTGAGTGAGGATGTTGAATATGTGGTGATGAAACTCTTCTCATCCAATTTCATTGATGACGCGAGGAGGTTGTAAAATATACTTCCTAGAAAAAGTATCAAGACTTGGGACCAATTTGAAGAGACATTTCTGAAAAGATGGGGTGCTAAGGAAGACACTAACTTGTTGTTGTTGTGACTTACTGAAATAAAAAAAGATAGAGATTGAAATTTTCAAATATTTTGATATCAAGTTTGGAAATTTGCTCCAACAAATACCTAGCAACCTTCACCCTAGAAAATATCATCTGATTTTCCTCTACATTAAGGCCTTCCAAGGACATTTTGGGTTCATGCTTAGGGACAAGACTCCAAAGACTCTTGAAGAGGCTCAAGAAGTGGCTACAAAAATTGAGGATAATCTTTCAAGTTGTAAGGTATAACCTTTGTATGCCCTAAGAGCTAAGGTTGACTCCAAACCAAGAACGTTGCACAATGTTGAACCCAATCAAGATATTAGCACTCCATGGGCACAAAGGATTGAAGAAGCAATAAATGACCTTGCCAAGAATCAAACCCTAATGATGAACAAGATCGCTAATTTGGAAAGGTCACAACAATAATCCACCAAGCCTCCTTTTAGGGGCATGTTATCCCCATTTTTTTGGATAACTAAGGAGATGATGTCTTGAGGCCCTCAGGTTGCAGATTGTTAAGAACCAAATACCTGAATACAAAATATCACAATAGATCCAAAGATATCTGAATACAATCACCACACAAGATATATGAAACCATATAGATAACCACAACCTTATTATAGAAACCCTTGAGGTAGGGCAACACCATACAATGGATCATATTATGGAAGGGATCCTCTCATGTTCACTTGCCTCTTCGAGGGGGCATCCTCCTATTGAGCTACCGCTCCAAATACAATAATTCTCTTCATGTCTCATTACATTGCTT
>ML784964.1:131433-144145 GCA_009831015.1 Picea engelmannii
TACCATAGTGGGCCTTATTTAATAATATAGTGGACCTAGTCCACCTTACATTGAATGACCTCCACTATTATCACTATGGGCCCTCTGGGCCCCCCCACTACCTCTCTAGCTACCTTACACAGATATGGAGTGCCGAGAAACCACATGAATAACAATGTCCACTTGCACATACAGAAGCCCACTCTATCACCACAGTTTGATCCATTGTTAGTGCATCCACCACACCAGCTAGCTTCTGGAAGGCAGATGGGTCTTGCTCCATGAGGTACAATTCATGTATTTGTTGGATTACTGATAGGGGGGGGTGAATCAGTAATAGCGTAATTATAATCATTTTTCTCCAAATAATCCAAGTGTTATGTCAATGTAGAATTATTATCCAATAATGAGCAATAAGAAATGAACAATCACACACATACACAGTACACCAGTGTTTTACGTAGAAACCCAAATTGAGAGAAAACCATGGAATGTTTTTTATTATATGTCTTAAAGAATCACATTCATTGGAAACACCAAATTCCTTTATTTTCTAGCTACAACTGGAAGGAGGCTCCAACCCCCTAGTTTCTCAGGCTACAACCTAAGGGAAGCTCCAACTCCTCAATTCTATGGATACAACCAAAGGAGGCTACAACCCCCTATGTTCTCTAGCTACAACCGGAAGGTGGCTACAACCACTTGTCCTTACCCCTTCCGACCTCCCTGAAGTATAAGTAGAATGATGGAACCATTGTCAACCTGTCACTGTGAGATATACTGTTGTACAACTATATCAAACTATACCACTGACATGTATCCAATCTGTATAATTTCCCTATAATCAATATGTACCTGAACTAAACATGTATCTACAAAAATACATCAGGTACGTGACTTGTAGTGATGTAGCCCGTGTATGTATGTGCCCTATATGTTATGCAACCCGCGTATGTACGCACCCTATCTGTTATGCAACCTATGTATGCCTTTTGGAACTAGGGTTTCCTTTCACTTCAAAAATTCTAACCCTCTGTAACTTCTTTCACATAGATCTGTATCATGTCACTGTATCTAGACCGTAACTGTACCCTGTGCATGCATTCTCATACATAACATTTACTCAAGACAAATATGTCTCTTTCTATTCATGTGCCATACAGGTTTGTGAAATCACGAACAAGTATACTTTCCCTCACATGATCTTAGTCATAAAACCCTTTCTGATATTCAGCCTCTCAATACATCAACAAATACAACATATCAACCATGTACCATAAAAACCTTTAGCCATGTGCCAAGAAATACAAGAGTGCCTCAACAAGAAGTATCAATGATGAATATACCAGCACTGTATTTCAGTAGATCCGACTTATGTAGAAGATCCCATGTATCCACTAGTCTCTCTAGGGAGAATCTTCAAATCTCCATTGCCATTCCTCATGCATACATCAAAATCCAACTATTCATAGAAATAAGACACAGGTTTTGAACCAATGGATGGATCTGATGTATCTGATCACTTTAGACCTTCCTGGGAGCTTAATCTCATAATCTAGAACCTCTACATCTTCATCTTCTCAAGTTTCCATGGCTTTACTAACATGTACTCACCCTGTACACAGCCAGCCGACGTACGTATGCACCCTATACACAGACAACCCGCATATTGTATGCACATTATACACAGACAACCCACATATGCCTCAGAAAATAGGGTTTTTTTGTAATTCCGATAATTTCGTCATCAACCCTTCGTGCTACTTCATACGTTTTCCACTTCAGATGTATTTACAATAAGCTTTACACAAGAAAATAGATATACAATATGTACAAGTGTGTATTTAGTGAGTGAGCATTGCCTCTTATTTGTAACTTCATGTAGCCTTACACTTTTCTTATTTTAGGGCTTCTTCATTTAAAATAATTTCTTTTACAAATCACTTTGACCCTTGGGGGCTTCTATAAGACTTATGCAGGGTTCTCCAACTTCATATGGTCATAAATCTCTAACCATGAGGAGTTATGTGACGTTCCACATACCACCAGAAATGGCATGACAAGCACTGTCCATCTAGGATAGTTTTACTGACAAATTCATTGTCCTTCATCTCATTATTCCACAATTAATCATGGGTTCTCTCACTCCGCAAAGCATCTTCCCATGAGGAATTTCACCATAAGGGGACCAATTTGGACTTCATCCATATTTACTTCTTATCAACCATGAAAACACAATAATGAGTCATCTTTACATCAAACAATATTGGTTCCATTAACCAAACATTTGTGCTACGGGGCTTTCTTCAAGGGTTGACATCAATGACAACTAACCTTAATCAACAGTATTGTGGCAGGTAATCACCCTAATATTTGAGGCATTTAAACATGCTGTATTTAAGATGATTTTTATTATATAACGCCTTCTTGGACATTATTATTTTGACCTTGTTTCACCTTAGTGAGTGTCATAGATTTCCTAGTAAGTGGACAACCTTTGGGGAAGGTTTGTGACTGGGGTTCCCTTAAGGGGTTGTCATACCATTCTCAACCATACTTACCACCTCCCGGTCATTACGTTCCCATCATATTTACGTATTCTAATCCCTTTGACTTTAGTGACCCAAGAAGGGCATGTACCCCATTTCACGTGAAGAAGGAGTTGAAGGCCCAAGGGGGTGGTTGTTTTAAAAAGATAAGAGCCTAAAATAAACATTCTAGATGTTCACCCAGTCATATCTTGAGAATGATGGATTGCTTCTCTTGAAATAATTGAAGACTTGTACAATATCAAACAAAAAATAAATATTCCACTTGAAAACAAGACTAACACAAGTGCGTTACAATGCTTTACATGGTTAACCCTATGGAAATTTGTGGACCTCTTCATTCAAGTGACAATGTGTTACTTCCCTCCAATATAATATATTCACTATTGGGAGTGCACATGTGTTTGGATCATTGATTAATTAATAAATGGCAATAAATGGGCTTGGAAAAAGGTTTCATTGAGGAAGAAGGTGCAACACAACCCCTACAAAGGAACCCATAAAAGAGATAATGTGAGCCCTTGTATGTCATCAAACTCATTGACCTATGAAGTCTAAACCCATGTCCACCTCATCAACCACTATATAACCTTGAAGGGGCACCCTTGGGAGAATCCCCTACTTGAGGTTTTTGGTCTACCCAATAGGACTTTTATGACACCCCTCCCATACCTAAACTTGGTCAATTGTATAAGGTATTGGATAATTTGTTTAATTTGATTAGGTAGTTTTGATGCACATGTTTAGGTGCCTTTCTTATTATATTTGGTTTACACTTGTCATTATATCTTTGACTTTATATCTTTGGATGGCATACACTTTTGTTTTGCAAGACCCTGCTTGGTGGCCAATTTTGGGAGAACAAGCCTAACTTATGCTTCCATGGGGCAAGAATCCCACAGGTTGGATGCCTAGTGCCTGCACACTAGATCACAAAGACATTCCCTTGGAGGCTTACACAACATCATGGAGTATCTAACATATCCCCTACCACCTAAATGTTTTGCTTGAAGGAGGAAAAATGTCACATTCTTGAGGCTTGACATCATAGAGGGGCTAGGGTTTGTGGTGATGGAGTTTCTCATTGAAAATTAGCATGATTTGATCAGAGGAGGCATGGAGGGGGAATATAACATGAGGAGAAGGCATTTGGATTCCAAATGTTCCCCCTCAACATCAACCATTTTTCAAATATGCCAAAATGTTTCCCTAAAAGGGAGACGTCATCTTGTTTTTAGGGTTTCGAATGTGCAAAAGTGAAATTTAAATGAATTATTTAATATTATATGTGTAAAGGGGAAAGATTAGGGTTTTTGACCCCTATATTGTGTTTTACCCTAAAATTAAGTGTACAAACTATGTGTTGGACTTTTTTTATAAATAGAGATCATGTGAATCTCTTTTCATGATATAACTCTCCCATTGTGAGAAGTACTTGGCTGAAATTTTCGCTATTCTTGGGAATTATGGTGTTTCCCTCTCTTGAAAATGTTTTATGGTGCTATATTTTGGTGAATGGATAAGGATGATTTATTTTCACCTCTTGGATTCTTGCTCTCTTGATCTTGAATGGTGAATTTGCTTGGTGAAACTAGGCTTTGATCTCTCTCTCTTGGAATTGGTAAGGAAAAATCTGCATTGTTAGTTATTTCTTGTTATTTCTTGGTTATGGTTGTTTCAAACCCTAGGAGGATTATGTTGGATACACCCTCCATTAAGCTTCATTTGATTTGATAAATTTTACAAGTTATTTTGCAAGGGTTTCTAGGAGGAATACGACTGTGTATACCCTCTTATATTTACCTTAGGTTTGATTGTCATACCCTTGTAAGTAAAAGGGATTACACCCCTAGGGTCATTTTTGATCCAAATCTTTATTCTAAGACTCCATTTACCCAATTTTAAAGACATTAATCTGAATATTTTGCATTGGAGAAATAAATAGTGCATTGGGAAACGTGAATTTTTGTCATTTCAACTTTCTGCAATTTGGGTTTTGTTCCTTGTGCCTAGAGCACCTCTTAGCCACTAGGGAATCCCCTCTAAAGGGGTATTTCTTGATTATGTAATAAAATTTCATATTCATCCATTAGGGCTGTAGAAACCCTAATCAAACTTTCTCTAATAACTCTCCATTCAACCGCTAAAATTTGCTAAGATTTTTCCCACATTTTACTGATCATAACACATCTTTTGGTATATTTTTGGAAAGTTTTAATGGTTTTATATATTTTTGTAATAAATTGTTTGTTACATCCATAAGGATGATTATTATCTCTGCATAAATTGTTTACTATAGCCTTACCTTTTGTGCTGGTATCTTGCTCCTTTAATCTTGAGTTTCAATAGTGTTTTACTAGTTTAGCTCTTGCATCATTTACTTGATTTCTAGCACTTGTTTTAGCAGTTTATTGTGCCATTTCATTGTTGATATATACTATTACTAACTACTAAAATTAGGGACAACAATATTAACTTGATTTTACATCATATACTTGGGCTTGTATCATTGTTTTCCTTGTGTCTCGGGTAGGTACAATCAACATTAGCAAGGTCTACTACTTCTTGGAAACCCTTGGCTACCATCAAGACCTTAATCAATCCATTATCCACAGATATAAACTTGAACTATAGGGAAATTCATTTATACATCACACTTTCCATCTCATTCCCTCCTAGGGTCACTGGGATTCCCCCCTTGAGGTAACCACTTCACCTCTAAAGTGACAGGAACACCTATCTAAGGTGACAGTGGTTAGGTACTCTCTTAGTTTTTTTCATTTGGTGATCGGGTTCGGCTTTTCCAAACCTACAACTTGTGCGATAATAGGGACAACCTCAAAATATCAAGATAAGCATGGAAACTGAGGGCTCCAAATGTACAAAGGATTCCCAACACTCTATATCCTTCAAATGTTATAAGTCAAGAGGAGACCCCTTGGTGTCTACCTTGTGGGGATTCACATTGGGAACATGAATTCCCAATAAATAATGGGGAACCTGATCATATGAATGTCTTTGATACCATAAAATCTATCTTTTTTGTATCTCCCCAAGAGTTCCTAAAAATCACACCATAACAAATTGAGGAGGGCAAGAGAGAAGCATCCAGGAGGGCTAGGATGGAGATCATAAACAAAATGAATGAGGAGTCAAGGGATAATATTAGGAAGAAATAATTATCAGTGTACACAAGACAAAGAAATGCACCTCAATATTGTAACGTCCCCAACCATCAACCCACTTTTCGGGCAACGCTACTACGTGGAAACATTCTCATACTTATATAGTATGCATTTAAATGAAGTTAAATGGCTTAACAGAGTAAACATATAATTACTGTTAAGATAAAAAATTAATGGAATCAACAGTAAATATCATCACAACAAAATACATGATAATATTGCAAGCATCACAAACATGCATCACATATAAATTAAGTACACCACTAATACTTATATTTGAAATTGTAGCAACTCCACCAACCACGTGCAGACCTTCCACAAACCTCCCAAACTTAGACCTCACTTCTCATCACGCTCAATAGTGGGTCACCCTCGAGTTGGGACTAAGCTCCACCCAAGGTAAGGGAATCCTAGACTAGGCTGAGGTTACAGGAAAAATGCATAGAGAAATCATAAGGATTCTCCCCAAGAGCCTTCTTACACCCACTGCTCACAGAATCTCAATCCCCACATGCATGTTCTGCCCAGGAGTATACACCTTCACAAGCACAGTCCATTGGTTCTTCACCTCCCCTCTGGGCTTTGACAATAGGTCGGATCAGGAATTCTCAGAGCTCTGTAGCTGGTGCTAGACTCTCTCTGGAAGAAAATCACTCCCCAGCAGAATCCCTCACCTGGAGAGAGTTAATCACAGGCCTGACTACCTGTCTCTTCTACCACAGACCTGACAACCCGGCTCTTCCACCAGTTCCCAATTCAATTCCCGCAAGTTCAATATAACAACAACAACATCAATGTTTGGTCCACTCACAGGTGACAGTAGCAACAACATATTTCGGCTAAATCACAGGTGACAGCAACAACAGGAAAATAGGATGTGTAAACAGGAAATGACAACAGGCCACTAAAACACAAAATGATTCAGGTAACACCCGTTTGCTGGATGCATGAAAATCAATTCACGTAGAGGTTGAACACAAACTCAACAGTTTGGACAGTGGTGTATTGGCTTCTCAAGAAAACATTACAGGATTTAGGTTTCAAAGCTAGGTGAGGCTTACAGAACTCGAACGCAGAGATCCCTCGGTTCAGACAGTGGACGGCATAATGGAGAACCTACCCCCATCTCAGCTCAATTCTTCGGTTAATTTGCATGTGCCTGGACCGACACATGTCCCCCATGAGGCTCAATGCACTCCATCAGTATGCGTTCCCTCTTGCACATGTTTCCCCCTTCCAAGAGCTTAGGATAAATACATACCTTTCACATAAATTTTGGAATAATAATAAATTATTATTCCTAAGGACTTAAGCCCCTAAGATTAGCCCCTAGGCTCAACACTTAGCCTCTCTTCCCAACATTCCATCCCCTTTTCCCTTACCCACCTTGTGGAAGCTTAGTCCCCCATCACTCTTTCTTCGTGGTCCATATGCACGCAACGATGTTCATATATTATATTAATGATCTGCATAATTACATATACAAAAATCAGGCTTCTGGCCTTACTACTTAGGCTCTCTGACCTAATAAACACATAAGCCCACCAACTTATCAATACTTGGCTCACCAGCCTACAAAACATGATTTACAATTCATAAACATGATTACAACAGGGCTCGTTCAATCCCCTCCCCTTATTTTTTCACTGTCCCCAGTACAACTTTTACACAACATCAGCAAGATTTCCAAAATCTTCAAAAAGATACAGATATTTTGCCCGCATAGCATCTTCATGTTCCCAAATCATGTCCTCAGGACCGTATCAGGTCCACTGGACCTTTACAAGCCCTATGGCTCAATTCTGGAGCTATTTGTTTTTCTGGTCCAATATGCACACAGGATGCACTTGCAGGACACCTTCTTGTTCCACCTGAATCATATTCCAATCAATTTCATGATTAGCATCAGGTATATATTTCTTAAGAAATGAAACATGAAACAAATTATGTACATTCATGGATGCAGGTAATGCAAGAATATATGCAACTGGCCCAATCCCTTCTAGGATTTCAAATGGCCCACAAAATATGGCTGCCAACTTGGCATAGTTTCCCAGCTTCAGGGAACTTTTATTAAATTTTACTTTTAGAATGACATGATCACCCACTTTGAAATCTCTGTGGGTTTTGTTTTTATCAGCATAACTTTTCTGCCTGTCTTGGGAAGCCTTTAAATTTTGCTTATTTTTTAGCATTTGTTCTTCCATTTCCTTGAGAAACTTTGGCCCAACTAATCCCCTATCAGCTAGATTATCCCATATTACTAGAGTATTGCACTTTCTGCCATAAAGTGATTCAAATGGACTCATCTTCAACAATTCTTGATACCCATTATTGTAGGAGAATTCTACCAAGTGTAGGTAGTCTTCCCATTTCAATGGTTTGTCCATCACATACATCCTTAGCATATCTTCTATTACTATGTTCACCCTCTCTGTCTACCCATCAGACTCAGGATGATAAGCTATGATAAAGTTCAGATTCATTCTGAATCCTTTGAACAACCCCTTCCAGAAATTTGAGGTAAATTTTGGGTCTCTATTAGACACAATTGTCTTAGGGATTCCGTGCAATCGTGTTATTTCCTTCACCAAGATGTTGGCAACATCTTTTGACTTGTGAGTAGTCTTTAACGGAATGAAATGGGAAAATTTCGTAAGATTTTCCACCACCACCATAATTGAATCATGTTGCTTTCCTGTTCTGGGCAATCCTATGATGAATTCCATTGTCACCACTTCCCACTTCCACTCAGGAATGGGTAAAGGTTGCAGCAACCCTGTTGGGTGCCTATGCTTGGATTTAACCTTCTAGCACTCCATACATCATGCAATGTATCCAGCAATATCTTTCTTCATACCTGGCCAAAAGTAACGACTCTTGATTGTTGCCATGGTTTTCTGATATCCAGGTTGCCTTGCATAAGGCACATTATGCATTTCATGCAAAATCATATGTTTCAAGTCATGAACATTAGGTACATAAATTATGTTTTTGTACAGAAGTGTTTCATCAGTTTCCAATTTATAATTTTCCACTTTATGTGGCATCTCACCTTGTTGTAGCTTTGCTACCAGCTCCATGTACTGCAAATCTACATTTGCAGCTTCCAAAATTCTGCCCTTTATATCAGTTTGGTACATTCTAATGGTTGTAGCATGTAATTCGTGTACTCTCCTGCTGAGTGCATCAACCACTTTATTCTCCTTCCCTTTGATATGCTTGATATCAAAATCATGCTCACAGAGAAACTATGGCCACCTATTCTACCTAGCATTCAAGGTTGGCTGATCAAATAGATATTTCAAACCATTGTGGTTTTTTCTTAGTTCGAACCTCTTTCCCATGAGGTAATGCCTCCATTTCTTTAGAGCATGTACTATGGCTACCAACTCCAAATCATGAGTTGCATAGTTCCTTTCGTTCTCTTTCAACTTTCTAAATTCATAACAAATTACAAATCCATTCTAACTGAGGACCCCTCCCAGTCCTTCTTTGCACGCATCAGTGCACACCACAAAATCTTTGTTTGGATCTGCAATCCTCAAGATTGGAACACTGGTTAACAGTTGCTTCAATTGCTGGAAGCTTTTCTCACAATCTTCTATCCATTGAAACTTCTTCTCCTTCCTTTGTAAGGAAGTGATAGGGTGAGATATCCTCGAGAACCCTGCAATAAAACTTCTGTAGTAACCAGCTAGACCCATAAAGGATCTGAATTTCGTCACGTTATTTCTCTGATAGCTTCAATCTTCTCATGATCTACAACTATCCCATCCTTTGAGATAATATGCCCCAAGTAATGGATCTTCTCTTGATAAAACGATCATTTTCTCAACTTGGCATACAGTTGGTGCTCTCTTAGTACCTACAACACCATCCTTAGATGTTATTCATGCTCTTCCTCTGACTTGGAATACACCAGAATTTCATCCAGGAAGACTATGAAAAACTTGTCTAGATAGTCCCTGAATACACCATTCATCAAACACATAAAAACAACAGGTGCGTTCGACAACCCAAATGACACCACTGTGAACTCGTAATGACCATACCTCACTCTAAAGGCGGTCTTGTTGATGTCTTCATCCTTTATCCTTACCTGGTAATATCCCGACCTGAGGTCTATCTTCAAAAATATCTTTGCATCCTTCAACTAATCGAAGAGGTCATCAATCCTCGACAAAGGATACTTGTTCTTTACAGTCACTTTGTTTAATTGTCTGAAATCGATACAAAATATCAGCGTTATGTCCTTCTTCTTCACGAACAGGACCAGGCCTCCCCAAGGTGACACACTTGGGCGTATTTACCCCTTCTTCGGAAGCTCTTCAAGTTGCAATTGCAACTCTTTCATTTGTGGCGTACTCATTCTGTAAGGAGATTTCGACACTGGAGTTGCTCTAGGCATCAATTTTATAGATAAATCAATATCTCTCTTCAGGGGTAATCTGGGTACCTCTTGAAATACATCTTCAAACTCCTTTTGCACCACATGATCTCCAATACTTGACACCTTATCCTTAGGTGTTTCCTCCACATGAGCTGCAAATAATTGACAACCTTTTTTGTAGCACTTCTTCAGCTGCATTGATGAGATTTCTCTTATAGGAACAACTCTGGGAATTCCTTGGACTATTTTCTGATTCCCTTCCTCATCTAGGAAAGTGAATGCATTGTTAGGATAGTCCAAGATGGCATGGTGTTGGTCCAACCAGTCCATCCCAATTAAACAGTCATAAGAACCTAAAAGCAAAATATTAAATCCAACCTTTGTGCTCAGTCCTTGCATATCCACTAGACGGGACTTAACTAACTCAGTGACTTTTCTCTTGGTTCTTGTAGCCAGCTACACTAACCAAGACTTTTCATGTTTTCTTCTTAAAAAATGCAAACTATCCAACACTCTAGGATCTACATAACTATGGCTAGCCCCTGAATCAATTAAAATAGTAAATGGTTGGTTGTTAATCATACTTTCTACTTCAATCATGTGTGACTAAAATTCAAATTTATTATTGTCCAAGGATGCATATATCCTTGGAATTCTATTGCCCATGTCCTCCACTGTTTCAACTTGCTGAACATTATGGACAGCTCTCACTTTGCCATTTTTGTAGGGGCAATATTTGTACTTATGGTTTCCCTGACAGCCCCAACACTGAATGGGCGTCTGTCTTGGTCTTTGTTCCCCTACTTCAACCATTCTCGACTCTCTAAATGATGGTTGTCCTTGAGGACTATTTCTGAAAAAATGGAGGTTAGTTTCCCTTCTACCCTTGTTCTTTCTTGAACTTCCTCTAGTCGTCCCAAGCCTTTCGAAATGTAGGATTTTCTCTTTGCTTCTCATATAAGCATTTCTCTCTTCTTAACTGATCTAAAAATGAAGAAGACTTGAAAATATTGAAATTATTGCAAGTAAATGTTATGTGTTAAAAGAAAATGAATCAACTTTGCAACACATTAATTAAAGGATTACTCATCCAAGATACAAATAGACAGCATCATAATCAATGAACATAATCACATAAACACAACAATTGATAAAGGAGTTCACCCCTCTCTTGGGCTACATCTCCTGGTCCAGCTTCCAATGGATCATTATTATTAATTGCTCAAAGTTCTCAAAAATTTTCCTTACAATGCTCAAACTGACCAATCGACTGCTCCAATGGCTTCAGAGCATCCAAAAACCCCCAGCTGGGCTCTTTCGGCACCTCAATCGGTCGAAAAATGAAGAAGTTAGGCCTCCTGGAAGTCCCCCCTTCAAGCTTGTTGTCTCTGCATATAGAAAACGCACCCTTGTCAAATGAACCTGGCACACACACAATATATAGCGCAAAAACCCAGCACCGGGTGCAACCGCGCCAATGGTGCAAACTGTAGGACAGTTATGGGCACGCCATCCACTAACTGCCTAGCACCTGGGCACATGGGGGTCCATACAACCTCGCGCTTTGGCAAAATGGCTAATCGTTACAAAACCGTTGAACTTCCCCAGCGCTCCATTCATGGTCATATGAGTTAACAAAACCACAGGCTATGTGTTAAAACCCCACACGTGCCAACTGTTGGGTTACATAATATATGGCATGGTCATATATACAATCAAAATGACCGCGGGCCGAGGCTAAGCCCCGGCCCGACCCCCCGCCAACGGTCACATAATTTAAATTTAAATAAATATGAACTCATTTATATATCAAATCACAACCAGTGGTCCGTTGGTCGGATGGTCTTTTCAAAGGCGCTTAAGTGGTGGGGAGGTCCGGGGGTCGAACCCCACAGACTCCAATAATTTTACATAACAAACCAAAAGCCAATAAAGCGGGTGCCACGTGGCAGCCCATGATTGGGCCACGTGGAACCCAATCACTTGACCAAACAATGCCACATGTCGAGATATCATTCACCCTCAACTACCAACCAAACTCTGCCACGTCATCGTACGGTCGTACGGCCCTGCCACGTCAGCCTGTACGGACTGTACAGTCAGCGTCCTTTTTTTTTGCATGTTTGACTTTCTGAATAGATTGCAATATCTCTTGCTCCCGACATCCGTTTGAGACGAAACGAGTTGCATTGGGTTCGCAATGACGCGGCCTACACTCTCGTCCGTTTTGAAGTAATTATGAGCACTTTGAATTTTTGAGCAAAATTTGATCCCCTGATCACACCTCCCCATTGGGAAGATTTTGGACCTCCAAAAGACTATTTTCAATCTATGTGAAGATGAGGGTATAGTTCCCTCACCCTTCCAACCTCAATCCACTTGGGCTTGCTTGGATTCATCCCTTTAAGACCAACTCGAAGATACTCCACATTTCCTCGTTTTGAAGTTCGCATTCTCCTGTCAAGGATAGTCTCTTCATGCAGTTCTGTAAGATACTCTGGGGAAAAATAATCTATAGAAGGAATGTGAACATGCTCTCCTTGATCATCAATCAATGGAGGCTCATACAATTTCAAATTCTCAACATTAACAACTGCATACATCTG
>ML784964.1:145799-156690 GCA_009831015.1 Picea engelmannii
ACTTGTAACTTAGCATTATCACATATCCAACCAAGAGGGTATGGCTTAGGATGTGGAATTGTTTCCAACTTAAGTTTCTTAACAGTTTCTTTAGAAATAAGGTTTGCTTGAGATCCAGTATCAAATAAAGTGTCTATCTTAGTATGCTTTGAAACAACCATTATGTGAAAAAGTTCAATTCTCTCTTTTTCTTGTTGAGTTACATTGACAATATTGTTACTTGAAGAACTAGTGCTTGCAATAGAACCATTACCTTGATAACCCATGGTTGTGATCTTCGTTTCATCACCCGAATCCGAACCTAAATCATGTTGAAAAATTGCAGCAGTCTTTGACTTCCCTTTGTTGTTGTTGCCAAACTTTTTGGGTCTTCTTTCAGGATGAATTTTCCAACAATGGTCTTCATCGTGGCCATTTTTTGAACAATGTTTACATGTGAATTTTTCTCACTCTTTCTTAACAACAACATTCTTTCTTCCATTTCCCTTGAACTTCTTCTTTCCCTTGTCTCCATGGCTGAACGTCTTCTTGTTACCCTCATGAGTGTCGTTCCTTCCTCTTGCTTCCAAATGAGTAGCCTGTACACAAACTTCATCTAGATTCGAAGGATTAAACATGAGTATAGTATGTCTCAAATAACTATATAAAGCTCCAATGTATTTGAGCAAAGTTTCTTGAGAATACAAATCTACTCACAAAACCAAAGCTCTTCTCCTAAATTCCTGAGTAAATCTTTGCACACTCTGTCATTTAGCTTATCTAAAATTTTGCCTTTTGCTTATATGCCAATGGATAAAAAAAAAAATTAATTGCAAGAATGAAATCATTCCAAGAAATCAAAATTTTACCATGCTTTTTCATATCCTCCTGAGTCTTGGATTCCCACCAAATAAGTGCTGCACTATCCAATCTTAACGAAGCAAGCTGAATTTTGGTTTCATCATCTTGAATTTTTTGTATTCTACAATATACCTCAATTTGATGTATCCAATTATCTAACTTCTTAGCATTAACTTCTCCATTGTATATTGGCAATTCAAATTTTATATCAAGATTTAATGAAGGAATTTGCGAAGGAGTTTTACCATGTCCCTTTGGAGAATTCGGAAGAGCTCTTGAACTGGTAGAAGAAGAAGAAGAAGAAGAAGATGGAGGAGAGGGTGGTGGAGAAGCACCATTCCCTCCATTTCCATTTGGAGTTTTGTCACCACTACTTCCCTTATTCCTTGAAGGGTTGGAGCCTTCCCCTTGCGACAATATGTTCCTTTCCATAAATATCTTCATCATCTCTCTCATCTCCATGACAGCCTTTCTGAGATCTTTATCTTCTGCAGGAACACGTTCATGACTTTCTGCATGAGCCATACTTGGTGAATGCCTCCCTGAAACTTGCAGTGATGGTATATGCTTCCTCCTTGTCGGATGAGAACTTCGCTCCACAAGTTGACCTTCTCCTCTTTTGAGTTTCAACCTTGTGAGCATCAGAAACAAACACTTGCAAACAATCAAGTCTTCAAAAACCAGTGCTCTAATACCAACTTGATCTAAAAATGAAGAAGACTTGAAAATCTTGAAATTATTGCAAGTAAATGTTATGTGTTAAAAGAAAATGGATCAACTTTGTAACACATTAATTAAAGGATTACTCATGCAAGATACAAATAGACAGCAACATAATCAATGAACATAAGCACATAAACACAGCAATTGATAAAGGAGTTCACCCCTCTCTTGGGCTACATCTCCTGGTCCAGCTTCCAATGGATCATTATTATTAATTGCTCAAAGTGCTCAAAAAATTGCCTTACAATGCTCAAACTGACCAACTGACTGCTCCAATGGCTTCAAAGCATCCAAAAACCCCCAGCTGGGCTTTTTCGGCACCTCAATCAGTCGAAAAACGAAGAAGTTAGGCCTCCTGGAAGTCCCCCCTTCAAGCTTGTTGTCTCTGCATCTACAAAATGCACCCTTGTCAAATGAACCTGGAACACACGCAATATATAGCGTAAAAACCCATCACCAGGCGCAACCATACCAATGGTGCAAACTGTAGGACGGTTATGGGCACGCTAGCCCCTAATCGCCTAGCACCTGGGCACATGGGGGTCCATACGACCTCGCGCTTTGGCAAAATGGGTAACCGTTACAAAACTGTTGAACTTCCCCAGCACTCCATTCATGGTCATATGAGTTAAAAAAACCACGGGCTATGTGTTAAAACCCCGCACACGCCAACTGTTGGGTTACATAATCTATGGCATGGTCATATATACAATCAAAATGACCACGGACCGGGGATAAGCCCTAGCTCAACCCCCTGCCAATGGTCACATAAGTTAAATCTAAATAAATATGAACTTGTTTATATATCAAGTCACAACCAGTGGTCTTTTGGTCGGATGGTCTTTGCAAAGGCGCTTAAGTGGTGGGGAGGTTCGGGGGTCGAACCCCACGGACTCCAATAATTTTACATAACAAACCAAAAGCCAATAAAGGGGGTTCCACGTGGCAACCCATGATTGGGCCACATGGCACCCAATCACTTGACCAAACAATGCCACATGTCGAGATATCATTCGCCCTCAACTTCCAACCAAACTCTTCCACGTCATTGTATGGTCGTACGGCCCTGCCACGTCAGCTTGTACGGACTGTACAGTCAGCGTCCTTTTTTTTTGCTTGTTTGACTTTTTGAACAAATTGCAATATCTCTCTCTCCCGACATCCGTTTCAGACGAAATGAGTTGCGGTGGGTTCACAATGACGAGACCTACGCTCTCGTTCATTTTGAAGTGATTCTGAGCACTTTGAATTTTTGAGCAAAATTTGTTCCCCTAATCATTAACGTTTCTTCCATGGTCTTAGGGTCATCATACTGGATCTTGTCACCAATGGAAGGTGGAATCCCACTCAGATACCTTTTAATATTGACAGTTTCTTCTTTGATGAACGGAACATACTTCAACAATTCCAAAAACCTACGTTCATACTCATCAATGGTCATGCTGCCTAGCTTGAGTTCAAAAAAATCTTTCATATTTTTGTCATAATATCTCTTAGTCAAATACTTCTTCTATAAATACCTCTTGAATTCCTTCCAAGTGATATCTTTCTCTCTAATGTGTTGCACCTGTGTAAGTTGATCCCACCACATGTATGTTTTTCCTTTCAGTCGATACATCGCAATTCTCCCTTCCGCATGAGAGAAATAATTATGTAGTTGGAAGTATTTCCTCATACCACGCAACCACATTTCGGCATCTTCCTCCTTTTGATGTTCTCCATCAAACATAGGAGGCTTAATCTTTTTCATCTCTCCCTTCAATTCATCCACTCCATATCTCATGTGCTTTCTGGTAGGATATGGGCTTGAACTACTGTGTGTTCTTCTCTTGGAGCGACCTTGGGAGTGATGATGGTGTCTACCCACACTCCTTGACCTTCTTCCCTCATAAGTCTAGTGACTCCATGTTTTGCTCGAGTCACTCTCCTTATCCAACTTCTTTTCTATTCTCTCCAAACTATTTAACGACTTCATGTTGAATTCTCCTTGTTTTTCCTTAGCCTTTTTTATCTTTCTGCTATCTGTTCGGGGAGTTTGGGCATATTTTTGCAATCCTTCAATGATATTCCTTATGTTTCCTTCCTTATCTATCTCTACTTCATGGCCATTGGAGTTTGATCCTTCAACTCCAAAATGAACATCCATTCCTTTTGCTTCATCCTCGAAACTGGAAGCAGTCTGTGCCCTTTCCATTTCTTTTGCACTTAGTGGAAATTTTATTCGGTTCTAGTGCTTGTTGAACTTCTGCATAACAATGTGTAGACAACTGGAATTTTTCAGGTCATTATTCCTTAACAAAGTCCATGACATTCATAAACAACTTGATTCAAGAAAACGTTCAGTTTTCATGAATTTTTCAAGCTCTGCTCGGCTTTGTAGTGCACTGAGGCCTTAGCCCTTTTCTCTCAATTTCCCAACCCACGCGACCATGGTCCATGACAAAGTGCTAGGTCTCAAGGTTATCTAATTGGGACTTTGAGGTTTTGGGATTTCGATCCTGGAGGCTCTCACACTAGCTTCCCTATCCAACTCCCAACTTCCAAACTTCTAACCTTTCTAGCCCCACCGGGCCCACAACATAGTTGTCACCAACCATAGTGGTGACACATTGTGTACTTAAGAATGTCCACATTACCTCAGGTGATGCCATCTGGACCCACTGTGTCTACTTTTCCTTCAGGGCCCACTTTCACGTGGCACACATGCAATGGGTCCACACCCATCCACGTGACTTCAACCCGACCCACTACTTCATCTCTTCAGGATTTCACGATTTCGGGCTTCGCGAGTTTGTGCATCAACACATCCCACTTATCCCGACAACCGAACTCCTGAAATTACTCTCTTCTCTTCTGCTTGATCCAACGAACGAGATCTTTTTCCCATATTTATGGTGTAGATCTTCTCGGAACTTCAGAGTTTCGGATTTCGGGGGCTTGTGCCTCAGCACACCTCGCTTTTCCTGACATCCAAACTCCCAAAAGGCTTCTTGGATATCCTCTCAACACCTTCTCCGGATCTAACGATCGTAAAGGTTTTTACTTTCTTTCCAAATAGATCCTACGGCTCCAACACCCCAAGTGTTGAGTGCCCTCCCTCTCTGTGATCAAATACCACACCATCTACGGTTTTATTACTGCTACTTCTCTTGAGCTTCATACATGACACAGTAACCCATTGGCACTCAAAAACACTCTAAGGTTTGAAATTAGTCCTCTAGACACAATTTCCTCTCGAAACCTTGGGTCCAAAGACCACTTATCCAGCCCATCTAGGATCAACATTGATACCTTGGGCTCTGATACCATATTGTAACATCCCCAGCCATCAACCCACTTGTCGGGCAATGCTACTACGCGGAGACATTCTCATACTTATATAGTATGCATTTAAATGAATTTAAATGGTTTAACAAAGTAAACATATAATTATTGTTAAGATACATAATTAATGGAATCAAATTTAAATATCATCGCAACGGAATACATGATAATATTGCAAGCATCACAGACATGCATCACATATAAATTAAGTACACCATTAATACTTATGTTTGAAACTGTAGCAACTCCACCAACTACGTGCAGACCTTCCATGAACCTCCCAGCCTTAGACCTCACTTCTCATCACGCTCAACAGTGGGTCACCCCCAAGCTGGGACTAAGCTCCACCCAAGGTAAGGGAATCCTATACTAGGTTAAAGTCACAGGAAAATTGCACAGAATAATCGGAAGGATGCTCCCCAGGAGCCTTCTTACGCCCACTACTCACGGGCTCTCATTCCCCACATGCATGTTCTGCCCAGGAGTATACACTTTCACAAGAACATTCCATCGGTGCTTCACCTCCCCTCTGGGCCTCAGCAATAGGTCGGATTAGTAATTCTCAGAGCTCTGTAGCTTGTGTTGGACTCTCTTTGGAAGAAAATCACTCCCCAACAGACTCCCTCACCTGGAGAGAGTTGCTCACAGGCCTGACTACCTGTCTCTTCTACCAAGGGCCTGACAACCTAGTTCTTCCACCAGTTCCCAATTCAATTCCGACAAGTTTATGATAACAGCAAAAACATCAGCGTTTGGTCCACTCACAGGTGACAACAACAACAACAACTTTCGGCTAACTCACGGGTGACAACAGCAACAAGAAAACGGGGTGTGTAAACAGGAAACGACAACAGGCCACTAAAATACAACATGGTTCAGGTAACACCCATTTTCAGGATGCGTGACAAGAAATTCACGTAGAGGTTGAACACAGACTCAATAGTTCGGACAGTGGTGTATCGGCTTCTCAAGAAAACATCACAAGCTTTGGGTTTCAAAGTTGGGTGAGGCTTACAGAACTTAGATGTAGAGATCCCTCGGTTCAGACAGCGGATGGTAGAATGGAGAACCCACTCCCATCTCATCTCAATTCTTCGGTTAAGTTGCATATTCCTAGGCTGACACATGTCGCCCATGAGGCTCCATGCGCTCCATCAGCATGTGTTCCCTCTTGCACACGTTTCCCCCTTCCAGGAACTTAGGATAAAGGCATACCTTTCACATAACTTTTGGAATAATAATAAATTATTATTCCTAAGGAATTAAGCCCCTAAGCTTATCCCCTAGTCTCAACACTTAGCCTATCTTCCCAACCTTCCATCCCCTTTTCCCTTACCCACCTTGTGGAAGCTTAGTCCCCCATCACTCTTTCTTTGTGGTTCATCTGCACGCAGGAATGTTCATATACTATATAATGATCTTCATAATTACATATACAAAAATCAGGCTTTTGGCCTTACTACTTAGGCTCTCCAGCCTAATAAACACATAAGCCCACCAACTTATCAATACTTGGCTCACCAGCCTACAAAACATGATTTACAATTCATAAACATGATTACAACAGGGCTCGTTCTTGGAGATATTACAAAGATCCTCCTAGTGATCCTAGGTTCCCTCAACCAAGTCCTCCCCCACCATCTGCAAACAATGCTCCTCCTAGTTCCACCTTTCCAAAGGCCAATGACATAGACTTGAACATTGACATAAATGGCGTCTTGACAAAGATAAACATACATATACCTCTAATAGAGATCATTAAGATTTATTCAATGAGAAGCAAAGTTGAGAAGTTATTTAGGGTACAAGGTGAACTTGTAAACCCTCCTATAATGTTGCAAGCTAACCATTTCATACCGCACTATGATGAGAACCCACCTTTCTACATTTTCCTGCAAATGAACAACAAGCGTTTGAACAACTATATGCTTGACTCAAGGGTGGGTAAAAATGTCATAACCTTGAAAGTAATGAGACAATTAGGTTTCAAAGTCACAAGGCCTTACAAAATTGTCTACAAGATTGAATCCAGGGATATTACCAAGCATGGTGTGATAGAAAACTTGAATTTCTTCCTTGAACGATATCCTGAGATAGTTTTCCTAATGGAAATTGTGGTCATAGATGTCCCATATGTTTGGGGAATTCTTTTGTCTAGGAAATTTTCTACAATGTTAGGTGGTACTTTATATATGGATTTGACCTCTGCTACTATATCATGGATGATGAAACCAAGGCTCACCTACCCAACCTTCCAATGGAAAGGGATCATGTTGAAGAGATTAACCTTGGCCTTGAAACTTAGGATCCCTTAGAGGAGTTCCCTCAGAATTTCAAGGAATCCCCTCCAGATTTTTTCCCAAATGACCTCCCTTTCGCCTAAGAAGAATATTTTGATGATATAGTGTGGCCTAAAAGGGAATATTACCAACACCAACTAGATAGGTACAAAAACAAAGAACTTGGCTCCGTCACAATATTGAAGAAGGGTGATAAAGAGTTGTTGATTAGACTAAGCTAGGAAGATATTCTTACACAGAATCCCACCCCCTCCCTCGAAGAAATATACCAAGTTAATTCAAGAAACAATTGATCTCAAAGGAGGGAGATTACAAACAAGGAGAATTGGTCTTAGAGTGGGATACAAGAAAGGGCCATCCCGATACACATGAGTTTGGGAAATTTTGGCTTGGTCCCTACAAAATGGAAGAGAAGTTTGTCAATGATTCCTATTACTTATACATGTTCTAGAGAAGGAGACGTCCACTACCCATTAGCAGACCCCTTCTCAAGCCCCATCATGGCGAAGAGAATTGACTTCCTGAAACTAACATAGATTAGTGTAGGCTAGGTAGGCATTTTCATTGTGCAGTGCATTTGTATATATGTTGCATCATGCATTCATCCTTGTATAGTCTTGCATATTTCTTGTATATATTGCATTCTCATTTGTGTATAATTAATACATGTTAGGAAATCGCTCTTATTCATTGTATATTGTTGTTTTATCATTTTCTATCTTAGTGATTTTTTTTTCTTTTCAACATCGTTTTGGATTTATCACTGACGTCAGTGGATCACATCCATTGACAAATACTTCTAAAGGGTGTTGTCATTTGAAGTGGGCGTAGGATTGTAATTTTTAGACAACCAAATATGTTAAGGTTCTCATGCACTCTATGTTGAGCACATGTCCCCATGTTGGAGCTAGATGTTACCCCCCCCCCCNCTACAGGAGATCATGTCTCATGGCCTATAATGGAAAAAATTATCCTTATCGTCACGATGATCAACATGTCCACAGATGGAAGCCCAACAACCCCCCCTCATTTACACTTATAGCTACAAGACAACAAAGGCTCGTCACATCCAAGAAATTGAGAGTATGGGAGATGGTAAGACATTATCACCATGAGGTATGTTATTCCTTTTGTCATGCAAAGTGTTGTGCTTAATTTGTCAGGCATGTGGATGAGGATCTTTGGTTGAATTTAGATAATGGATTACTGACTTGGGAAATTGTGCTAGTTGTCTTGTTTCACCTTGGTTGTTATATTTTATTCCCTAGTCTCATCTTGTCATCACCTAAGGAAAAGGGGTACTATTGGGGGCTCTCACAAGGATAACTTTCTATTTTCCACCATACTTCGGAGCCTCTGTCAGTGTACTAAACTTCGGTAATGGGTCATGGTCCATTCTCTCATGAGAAGAGGGGTTGAAGACCTAGAGTTTCATTGCATATGCTTATAAAAGAATAAGAAAATGATTCTAAAGAAAGAAACAAATGATAGAAAAGGACTAACAAAATCCAGTCCAAACTTGAGCTCTACCCTTTCAATGCTCACCCTGTCTTAAAATAGCAATGCTATAGCTTGAAACCTTATAAAACGGGACTTGCAAATATGATAAAGCAAACTAGTAAGATGGTTGATAATGGGGGATTGGAAAAAATAACACCTAAGAATGAGGTAACTCAAGAGAAAGCACACCTTCCACAAAGGCACTCATAGAAATGTATTAAATGACACCATAAGCCATGAAGTAAGCCCTAAAACCATATCGCCTTCACACTAACTCTTGAAGAGTTTCTTTATTCCTTCTTCCCTCGGGACCTACCCCTCTACCTGTGTTCTTTTGTTTCTTGTCTAGGTGGCACACTTAATAGGATTGGATGAAGGCCATCCCATACTTAAAATTTTCAACTCACATTGGGTCCTAGGCTAGTGTGATGCTTGAAGGGGATACTAAGGTGAATTGTCTTACATGGATTAAATCTTAAATTAAAACCTACTTTGCATGCTTTAATGACTAATGTTTCTTGTGAACCTTGTCTAACCATGTTTTATGCTTTGCTTTGTTTTGATGGCCCTAACATGGTTCTTTGAGGGACTTCTTGGGCTTGTACCCAAGACGTTGTGCCTTTATTTCACAACCTTGGCACGTGTAATGGAGAGCATTGGGCCGTCAAATGTCTCACCACCCTTAGACATTAACTCTCACATCCTCGGAACCTTGAATGATGGATGTATGGGCTTGGTATGAGAAGATTCAGTCATGATGGCACATAGATGGGCTGAAAGCCCATAGGCTGGGCAGAGTAACCTGGAGTTTGTTTTTCACCAGGATTAGGGACGTTGCAACAAAAAATAGTCAGAGACATGGTAGAAACGAGATGTAGCTCCCCAGGTCTTGTACATAACACCTAGATCTTGGACACTAGCCCTATTTTGGGGATGACATCACCTTATAGGGTATGACGAAGCTAGGGTTTGGTTACTTCTTGGGGTACTGATGATGCATGGCATGAATTTCGGTGAGGAGAGACATCACTTGCTCCCACCTTGCTTTGAATTGATTTCCTATGGCCTTTGGAGGCCCCCTCCTTGCCTTAGGAGGCTTGACACCACACACGTGTGGGCTATTATGATGTATTTTGCACATTTTACATATTGTAAAGGTTAAATGAGGGGTCGGATCCACTTAAGTTGAACATTTTTTTATGTTATGTGAATAAATGATTAGAGCTAGCCTCATATAATAAGTCTAGAACTACCTCTTTTCATTTCATCATCTTTTCCTCGCCATTTTTTTGATGTGCTACTTCTGAAATTTTCTCCGTTTTGGGGTTACTAGTCTTTCTCTCTCATTCACTATGCTTGGAAAGGATCTCTTGTGGATTTTTGGTTGATTTTGGATGGATATTTATGCAATTAGGGTTAAATGCTCTTGGTTTCTTGGATAAAGTAAGTAAATTCTCGTAATTCTTGTTTATGATATTGATGTTTATGGTGAAATTGCTACTTGTTGCAAGAAGTCTTGTTTATTGAAACCCTAAGAGAGGAAAATAAGTGCTTCTTCCACTCACAAGGTCTTGTTTGTCTAAAATTGGTTAATTTTCATTGTTATGGTTAGAACCTTAAATCCCTAAAGTGATAGCATTTTATTATTTTATCCCTAGATATTTGATCTTTGACCTAGTTGAAGCTACAAAAAGGGAGAAATAATATCTAGGGCCCAAATGTGCTTGCACCCTAGACTTACTCCTCCTCAAGATCTAAAGCCTAAGGTCCAAATGTGCTTTCACCTTAGGGTTTAGTTTCAACTAGATCAACCTCCAAGCTTGGATGCATTTGAGACTCCATAGCCCTAGAAAGGAACCGGTCTTGAAGCAACTCTTGTGGTAAAAGTAATTGATGAAAACTCTCTTTAAAATCTCTCAACTATTTTACTAACTATTACTTTATAAAACTCACTATATCACTTGTTTTTGTTATAGAAGTTTTATACAACCATCTAAAACTACATTTATTTCTTGCATACACTTGTCTAAAGGTGGTCTAACTTGTTTGGAAATCTCTCCTAGAAATTAGATAATCTTGTGCTTGATGAATGCTTAGTTTCCATGTTAAATTGCTACATTTCTGAGCATTGATTGTTGTTGTTGTTGTTACAAATTACTTATTTATGTTATAATAATAGTTTACTACTACAATTTGCAACAACC
>ML784964.1:156835-182764 GCA_009831015.1 Picea engelmannii
ATATATATTTCTAGGAAGGTACAACAAACTACATCACGACCTCTCTTTCCTAGACCTAGACCAACCAAATTGGTGATCAAGATAAGGGGTGGTAGGATTGGCTACTAAAATTGCTATTTGATCCCTTGAGGTCACCATGGAATCCTCCCTTGTGGTGGACCTATTCCATCATTTAAACGAGGGAATATCCTACTAAGGTGACAATGGTAGTTTCTTCCATTGTTACACAAGATTTAGGGATCTTGTGGTGGGATTTGCATAAGTACAAAACATGTGATAACATGCCCAACCACTATTAGCATCCCAATGAATGTGAGGTCCTTATGATGACAAACATGATGTTTTATCTCAAGCCTTTGGAGACATCAATCCCACATATCCATTGGTGAAAACCCTAAAATGAATACCAAGATACCTCACAATCACCCTTGGTCTAATACAAGTTCAGGGTGTAGGAATCCAATTTGGCAGAGAATCCAACCCAACCAACCAAAAATTTGTCTTGTGGTCACTAACCACAACACCTAAAGTAGAAAAAAATAGTATCCAATCATGTAGGGGCTCCATCAACTGAGCATTTCCAAACACTCATAGAGAGAATAGTCATCTGCAAAATGGTTACTAACCATCTCCAAATAATCTGAGAGGATAATGCCTTGCACTTGCCCCTAAATATGGGCCAATTATAACATATAACCCAAATCATATGTCGTCAAAACATATAAATAATGGGATAGAGGGTAGCTTTGGTGGATGGATCGATGCTAGGAAATTCATGGGGATAAAGAGTTATTAACTGAGACAAAAGCTAAATAATTAGTATAGAGGGTGTTCACCATGGAAACCTATCTTGGTTCAAAACCCAAACAAGTCAGTGTCTTTGTGATGAAGGACCAATCTATCGGATCATAAGTTTTGTCAAAGTAAATTTTAGGAAAAAAAAAACTTGACTAGTCTCTGGAGCCCACTCTAAAGCCTCCCAAGCTAGAATCTCATTAGTGTGAGGAATGAACTAATCATGCACAAAATTTGGTTTCTCTTGTGTAACCACCTGATGTGCCACCAAATGAATCCTCAAGGTTGATTCCTTGGCCATAATTTTGTAAGAAACACTGATCAAAGTGGTAGGCTTCTAGTGTTAATTTTGTAATTCCAACACCTAGGTAAATTGTTTACTAGTGATTTCCTTGATGTAAATCAAACTACTGGCTCAAAAAAAAACACACTCACTGAAATAATTAACTGAAATAAATAGTGGAAGAAATACTAGAAACCAAATCTCATACACAATACACAAAGATATTATTCCCTTCAAATAAGCTTATCATTGTAATAATATCAATGCTTACAATGACTCCCAAACCTAGGAAAATGGCCCACAGAGAAATAAAGAAAACTATAGAAAACACCTGCAAACCATAGAAACTCCTCCTTGGTTGTACTACCTCATACTTCCACTTTTCCATATATGTACACACATGTCCTCACTGTAACCTACATACATATGTGCTTTCCTTCACTGTGTCCTACATACATACACACCTTGACTAACCTGTGAAGTGCATACAACTCCACTCTATTGCTCTGGCTCTGATATACTAGATCTTCTTCCAAGTGCCCCTGTTCTCTCTTCTCCCTAACCTATACTAATATCTAGATGAAATTCCTTCTTCACCTATCACATATCTCCTTGAATCACAGTCCTTCATGATTCAATCTTGAGAAAAAATCCTTCTTTTCTCTCCAAAGTATCTTTCTCCTTCACCCTAGCCTTGCTTTTATAATATTGAGTTCTAACCTAACCCTAATATCTAAAGTGATTAATGGTTGATATTAGATCTCACCTCACTTGAGATCAATGTCTAAGATTCAATTCACTAATGCTAATAACTTTAACATTTCATTAAATTAAACTCAACTGATTAATAAAAAAACTTTACTTTAATAATTCCTTTAATTAAAATAAATTACTAAGGTAGAAGCCTTTGGATGACTTCCACACGTTTAGACACTTAGAGATGTGTGGAAGTACCTATCCAATGCTACAAACATCAACACTCCCTATTAGCGAAGAAGGTACTTCTCGAAGAGCCACCTGAAACTGGCTTTCCCTCCAATCCTAGCACAATATCCTACACATCATCCTGCCACATTGAATCCTGTAAAACTATCAGTTTGTTTCTTCATAAACACTGGAAGACTCAGAATTGATGACGCTACTCATTAGTTCCACGAAGTCTAGAAACTTCTTCAAAATCCTACTCTCCATGAATGTTCTCATAGTATCCTTAACTTTCTCTTAAGCATCCCTCAATGTCAGTTCAAACTAGATGGGTATCTTGACAAAGTTGTAAGGGGATAACTCCTCCTCCCCGCATGAAGGTTTACTCCCTAAACTAGAAGTCTTTGAACTTTGATCTCCCTTCAGAGCCTTCTTATCCTCGTCCTCTACCACTAACATTGATCCATCCATGATCCCTTGGGACCTATGAACAAGCTTTCCTTGCAACCTATATAACTTTCCCTTTCTGACCCCAATTTTGATTGTTATATCAGGTCTATGTCCCTCTGGATGTATGAGTATTTTCCCTTTATTGAACATGACGTAAAAACCCTTATCCTCCAAAAATGAGACTGAGAGAAAATTATTCTTTAGTTTTGTACAAAAAACACATCTTGGGACTCCAACAAACCTCCTGAATCGAGTTGAAACCAGATAGTTCCCTCCCCCCTCACTGCATACTTTGCATCATCACAAAGATCCACATGGGTCCCTGAGTCCTTCTCCATCAAAATGATAAATAACTCTCGTGCTTCTTTCATATGATGAGATGCACCTATGTCTGAGTACCACACACTCCTTTTTATTTTGTCAGTAGAGAGGTAAGAGACCAGTGAGAATTCATTCTCAAAATTTGTTGTAAAATCATCTAGTTGTGTCTCTATTGATTCTATTATCTATGTCTTCCCTTTCCCCTTCTTCTTCTCCGGACACTATGATGCATAGTGCCCATTCTTGTGGCACGTGAAGCACTTTATTTTACTCAAGTCCTTCTTCCCTGGTTGTGAGGTTGACCCCCTCACTATTACCCTTGGAACCTTTTCCTTTTCTCTTCTTGGCCCGACTAACTAGAGCAAGGTTCTCCTCTCCATATTCTTTCTTGTTGGACAATCGTCCCAAAGCCTCTACCAATCTAGAATATTTTCCATAGCACATACTTCCTTGACAAATGGTTCCTGAGACTTAGTGAAACCATTCACATTTACAAGTTCTACGTCATCCACTTTCTCCCCAATAGCTGCAAGTTGATCATGTACCTGAGTGATCCTCATGAAGTAGCTAGTAATATTTTAAAATCTAGACATTTTCATTGATCTAAGTTTATTTATCAAGATTATCTTCTTGTTTGAGTTATCTCTTTGGATTAAAATTACCAAGGCATCAAAAAATTCCTTTGTCGACTTCTTCTCGAATAAGTGAGAAATAAAATGATCCTTTATTGCATCCAACATTACCAATTGATATTTGATCTCCTTCTTCTCTTGAGATGCCAATGCTTGTGGATTCATTGGTGAAGGAACTACTTTGTCAAAAATTCCCCTAAAGTCATAATCCTTCAAAATAAAAGTAATCATTGCTTTCTAAGATAGGAAGTTGGATGCTCCATCCAATCTGTCTTCAAACCTCAGACTTTTTGTTTCCATCCCTTAGATATGATAATATTTTGTGGAAATAACCTGCTGAAACTGCCCCTATACAAACATGTAAGTTCCTTTCCTTACTATATCCTGCGTATGTACATGCTTTCATGCATTGTATCGCATGTACACATGCACCCTGACTAATCTGATACATCCATACAACTATGTACGACTGCAAAAAAAAACAAGTTCCATTGTTATACAGTTGTTTCCTTGAAATTTTTCCTTTGATTTCTAACTGTTGGTTTATAGATATGAAAATATCTCCTTGTAGATATGACAGATCTGTTGCAAATTGTGGTGGATCTGTGTTTGATCCTTTACAAACCCACTATTGCAACCTGTTGGCTTTAAGATCTAATAGATATATTGTTGTAACTGTTGTGTAACTGAAATTGGCCTCTCTCTCAAAGTGAGATCTCTGATACCATGTTAACTTTCTAATCCTGACACCTAGGTAAATTGTTTACTAGTGATTTCCTTGTTGTAATTCAAATGATCAGCTCACAAAATAAAATACACTTGTTGAAATAAATTAAATGAAATAAATAGCGGAAACAACACTGGAAACAAAATCTCATACACAATATAAAAAAACATTCTTCCCTTCAAATCAGCTTATCATTGGAATAATATCAAAGCTTATAAGGACTCCAAAACCTAGGAAAATGGCCCACTAAGAAATACATAAAACTTTAGACAACACCTGCAAACCTTGGCAACTCCTCTATGGCTATATTTCCCTATACTTTCACTTTTCTAGATCTATATGCGTCTGTCCTCATTGTCACCTGTGTACATATGTGTTTTCATTCATTGTATCATGCGTACATATGTACCCTGACTGACCTGTGAAGTGCGTACAAATCTACTTTTCTATTGTGGCTCTGATCCACCGGATCTTCTTTTTGTTGCCTGTGTTCTCTCTTCTCCCTAACATGTACTGATCTCTAGATGAAATTCCTTCTTTACCTATCCAAGATCTCCTTAAGTCATAGTCCTTCGTGATTCAATATTGAGCAAAATTCCTTCTTTTCTCTCCAAAGTATCTTTCTCCTTCACGCTAGCCTTGCTTTTATAATAATGAGTTATGACCTAACCCTAATCTCCAAAGTGATTAACGATTGAGATTAGATCTCACCTCACTTGAGATCAAGAGCTAAGATCTAATTCACTAATGCTAATAACTTTATCATTTCATTAAATTAAACTCAACTAATTAATAAAATCCATTTACTTTAATAATTCCTTTAATTAAAATAAATTACTAAGGTAGAAGGCTTTAGAGGACTTCCACACATCTAGACACTTAGAACTGTGTGAATGTACATGTACGATGCTACAAAAATCAACATCTATCCCACAATGGTGTTTGGAGCCACATTCTTGGTAATAAGCTTAATCAAGCCCCGATTGAGAAATTCAACAAGTCTACGAGAAGAGAACACTTCATGAGCCAAATGACAAAAGTTATCCCCAATGGTTTCCCACATGGCCTTGTAAAACTCACAAGGGATGTCATCCATACTTGAATATTTTCCATTCTACATGGAGGTAAGAATTATGAACAAATCCTCCTTATAGAAGTCTCTATCCAACCTATCCCTATTACCAAGAGACACCTTACAAGGGATAACCATACAATAATAATTTCTAGTATTATGCCTATCCATGAGAGAATAAGGAGAGAAAATATTTTGAAAATGTTTCCCAAACATACTTAGAACCATAGAAGGGTCTTTTTTAAGAGACCTATCTACTCTATGCAAGTCAAGTACCTTGTCTATGACCACCTTCCTCTTCAAAAAGTTGAAGAAGAATTTGGATTCGTCATTCCCATGCTAAATCCATTACAAGTAGGAACAGACTTGATCACCTTTTGATATTCTCTACATAGGATAGACTTGATTTTATCATGTTTCTCTATGAACAAATTTCCGCACTCCCACTTTGTATTCTCTTACTAATGTACTTAGAAATCCCATTGACCTATATATGGTCACCTTTTGGACATTAATAAAACTTTCTCATCTTATCTCCTTTGTAAACAACCATCTCCAAATTTGCAACCTTCTCTTGAAAAGTGATATTACAAAAATATTTTTCAAGAAATATGTGAACCTCCTCAAGTCTTCATTGTGCCTCCTGCAAGTCCTTTCTTCACTTATGGTCCATCATTGACCACATCCCCTCATAAAATTAACATTGTGAAAAACTACAATGTCCCACCAAATAATCCAACCCTAAGCTTCCATAGGCCTAGGAAGTTATAGACTCTTTGAACTAAGGCACTAATATCCTTCGACTCCAAATGTGGTACATTCATCTAACACAAAGTTGAGGGAGGCAAATCCACTAAGTGTCCCATGATGATCAAAGTCTAGATAATAAAATGATCAGAACTTGTCACATCCATTAACACGTATACTAGGCCAAGCTTCCCCAAGAAATATGTCCTCCCATAGACCGTAAACCCAATCCAACCAATCATGCACCTTGTTTCACCCCTGCGTATAGTTGGTTCAAGTGAACTAGCCACAATAGTCAAGCATTTTTTGTTTCCAATTAGGGTCAAACATTTGAAGCATCACCTTGCAATGGGACCAAGCCTACTTCTCAGATCTGTTGATCATAAAACCTTTACTACCTTATTTATCACCCTCCCACTCCACCATGTTAAAATCCTCTCCAACGCTCCACTCTTTGATGATAAGAGACAATCACCACCCTCCCACTCCTTTGAAAACAGTTTGAAGCCCAAAAAGGATTGTTTCAACAATAATTTATAAATTTTTGAAGCTAAAATCTACTAGACTTGACCTCCTGCAAAGGAATGACATCTTAATGGAAGTTATGAAAAACACCATGGACTATCTACTTTTGAATGATAATCATCATCCATGAAACATTCCAACACTATTGGGAGAGATTCATTCCAAAGGAAGATGAAGTCCTAAACCACTAAACTAGTTATCCATCTCAAACCCCTCCAAATATGAAGTATGATGATTAGGAAAGTGAACCATCACATCCTTATAGGACTTCACCCATGGCTTAAGTCTCAAATCCCCCATTGACTTGTCTATGTAATTGTAAGAGGACACCTCCTTCCACTTGTTATATTTGACCTGCTAACATGCCTCAATCTCCATGACATTGGGTCTAGAGTGTGTTGAGCCAACCTTGATCACATTATTAGGGTTTCAAGGTGCATGAGACTGCCCCACCACCAAGGAAGAACCATTAACCCTAATTTGCACCACCAGGTCACTAGGGACCTTCACCAAACCCACACATGTACCACCAAATAAAGAACCCCCTACTCTAGATCCATTGATCACGGAGATTTCACCACCCCCAACTCCCTAATCTGAAGCTATAGAGGTACCACTTGTCCTCGTGCCCTAAGAAGGAGGAACAATAATACCACCCTCACTCATAGCCTCACCCAACTTGGGTCTATGAAGAAGATATCCTCTAATTAGGTGACCTTGATCCTGACATGCAAAGAAAGCATATGAAAGGTTAAAATATTGAACCTTCTGCTATCTACCTCCATTAATGGTGTAAAAATAAATAAGGGGGGAGATTTTGATTCACACACACACACATACACACTTGGATTAACAAGAAATGTATTTTTATGGCCATTTGGAATAAGAACCTTGCTAAAATTGCGAGAAAATAGGTTGACAAAAGGGCACAAGTTGGTGGGAAAGATTGGAAATTCCAACCAAAGTAGATAATGGGCTTGGCCATGATTATTTGGGTTGAAATATGGCCACCGATATTGAACATAAACAAGACTACAAATAATATTCCAAGTTGCAAACTAGAGCACATGGTAGGTTGTGGCATCTGATTTAAACAATATGAAACATACTTCGACCCCAATTCACAATAAGAGCTTAAGGAGATCCACTTAGTCTCCCAATATAGAAAGAACCATTTGTTAAAATCCTCCTCATCTGACATGTTGTGCGAAAAGAAGAGCATAACCCCCTTAGTCTCCAAATGCATGTGCCCCTCAAAATCTTTCTTATTTTGGGTAAGGAAAAAATTAAACTTATTAGAGAAATTTTGAGGTAAAAAATGGGCCTCAAAACAAAAAATGTGCTATCAATATCAACTTACAAAGAACCAATAATATTTAAGATGATAATGTGATCCATAAGGGTAAATAGTTTTGGAGGGAAAGGAAAAAAATAACATTTTTAATCGTATTTTTTACTCATATCCTTATAATTTTACTCAAATTTCAAGTGTAGGTACTTGTCAGATGCACAATTTTATTTCACATCCAATGAATACCCACTCTGCATACTTTTGATAGGACCACAATGAGATGAACTAGAAATACATGAAAAATGTGTTTCTTGAAACACGTTGGATGTAGAATTTAATTTCACATCCAACGAGTGCCTACACTTGAAATTTGAGTAAACCTATCACGAGATACGTCAAAAATACAATAAAAGAAGTAGTTTTATTTGTGTTCCTTTGAAAATTCATAACTCTTGTTTTATTATTTTACTTAGGGGCCCATTTTAGACCTCAAAATTTCTCTCATGGTCCTTGGGATCTGGTGAAGGCTTGGCACCATTATTAAATGAAAGGTGTGAAGGGATCTTAGTGCCCTCACTCCACAGTTGTACTATAGGTTGAATTTGTTTCTCCAACAGAATGGACTTTCCATTTTCCAACTCCAAACATGCATCCACAATTGATAACGCAGAATCCCTATACGAAGGGACACTCCCAAAATCATCTAACACAGGGTTATCACTCTCAAAATACAAAGGAACACCAACAAGCATTGAACTGAATAGATTCTTTGAATCTAGAATCATGCCCATCACAATTTCTTTCTCCATCATGACTATGTTCCCCATTGATGGAAGGGATGGACACTCGTCCTTGGGCTTCTACACACTATAAACCTCTAATTCTTGTCAACTTGGGATTCAAAAATGTGGCCACTTCTTCCATGAAACCATCACT
Source organism: Picea engelmannii (assembly GCA_009831015.1). Classification (NCBI taxonomy): domain Eukaryota; kingdom Viridiplantae; phylum Streptophyta; class Pinopsida; order Pinales; family Pinaceae; genus Picea; species Picea engelmannii. The sequence goes on from ML784964.1 coordinate 165,539, forward strand.
TTGAGAATAGTTGAGGGAAATGTGTTCTTGAGGAGATATATCCTATGATTGACTTTTCCTTTGATATGCATTGTCCTTTTCCTTAGAAGAACCCCAAACTCAAACCCTAGAGACTTTGCTCCCCACCTCCATCATGTTTAGTTGTCCTATCGAACCATTTCCTTGTCCAACTGGAAAAAAAACCACTACCAATTGTATGGCTATGTTTAGATACCATATAACCTACACATGCAGACTCCATTGATGCCACACCCACCAACTGACCCACACTAGTCGTACCCACTATTGTACTTGCATTGTTTCTTATACCTGCTACTTTACTTGTTGCTCCTATGCTTGTATGTGAACGTGCAATTGTACCCACATTTGTACCCTTTCCCTTCCTCTTTTTTTGTGTGTCTATATAGTGACCATCAACATCAAAATTTTTACCATACACATCCATACAATGCTCATTCCCATTGTTGTTTCTCCCCATTCATGTTTGAGGCCTTCACAGTTATTTGCAAAATGAGTTAGCTCTTTTTGAAGTGCATTCCATTGATGAGGCCAACACTAAAGCCTTATATTGTGAGCACGTGGAAAGAATAAAGGCATCATTGATGAGAGTTGCAAGGAGAAATAGGAAAGGATCCATAAGGAAGCCACTGTCAAGAGAAAAGGAGGAAGAAATACAACCAATAGCACTAAGCACAAAGGAGGACATTCTTCCACATCAAAGAAGTGTGAACATTTCTAAAAGAATGGACACAAGCATGAGCAATGTTGGAAGTGATGTCATGACCTAATTCCAATGAATAAGAAAGGCAAAAGTACTTGATGGTTGAGAAAGATTCAATGAAATATTTGGACTTGAAAGAAACTAAAGATCTAGTAGATTTGATTCCAAGGGTATCATGTGCCACTTAGAAGTTGGTGAGTGGGACACTAGTTAGTGAGGAGATAAAAAGTAGTAGAGAGAGTCTCTTCCATAATAAAGTGCATGTGATAAATACCTCGGTCTATTTGATTCTAGTATCCAAGCAAATCTAAGTTTTGAGACATTGGTAGAAACCCGAGGATTGTAATACCTTGAATGTCTAAAGTGATATCCATTAGGCGTGTTGCACAAGTATGTAATGTTGTTAGTAACTCAAAATTGCATATTTAAATTTGCAATTTCTAAAAAGTGTATTGATGAAGTTGAGTGCGATGTAGTTTCTTTGGATCTCTTTGGGAGTCCTTATTTATGGGAAAAAGATGCAATATTTTTGTGTAATGTTCCACCTAATTTTTGTGTTGAATTTTTTTTTAGTTTATCCTCATGGACTTTTATTCAAATAGTTTGTATGCAAGAAATTTATACAACACTATAATGATAATGAACAACAATTATAATATGATATGATATTAACAGGGAATTCACCACCAGTTTGATCCACTTTATTACTAACTCAAATGAGATGAACACAGAACAATAAGATTTACAAGTTGATATAACATTGATAGATCTAACCTCATGAAAAACAATGTTATAGATCTGATATATTGGGAATAGATGATTGTTGTGTATTTTTGTTGTTGTTGAAGCATCCCCTCTCCAGATGTATGCAATCCCACATAATTATCCACCAAGAAATGTGCCCTCTATAGCAGGAAACTCAGCCCCTACTAACAGATTTGGTTTGTCCCCAAAAGGAAATCGATATCTATGGAAATAAGTGTCTCTTGCATGAAGAATGGAATATTACCTCAGACAAGAATACTTCATCCAAGAATAAACGCTTCCCAATACAAATCTTATCCTCCAGATAGTAAATATTTTACCTAGTAAGAGATAGTTCGACCCAGTCATACTATAACTCAGCTCCCATAGTGAAAATCGATCTAGATAATGTAGAATTCGACCCAAAACACAGAGTACTCAATTCAACATATAGAAATTGGCCCCAAACAGTTAGATACTCAACCCCCTTAGCAAATAATTGTTGCCACAGTCAAAATTGTTCCTCTTGAGTGGAAACTCTACCTCCCTACCTTATCAATTTGACCCACAAACAAGAAATGGCCAACCACCAAATGGAGAACTCAGCCACTGAAAAGAAATATCAGCTACAAACTATGAAAACTTCACTGCCAAAGAAGAAATAATAAGCTACACTGAAGCACATTGAAGAAATCTGCATGATCTCCTCCCTTCGACCAGCTAGGGAAAATAGTTTCACCACCGAAACCAATCTCCAAACTCTCTAGGGTTTTTCATCCCAAGAGCCAAAGCCACAAGAGCTCTCTCAATTTGTTTTTAGAAAATAGCAAGTGAATAATGAGAGAGGGTGCCCCTCATTCCCCTTTTATTCTTTCATTGACCCTTTTTTGCCAATTTTACCCTTGTAATAATTTAAAGTGACTTTATGAATTCAATAGTCACTAAGGCAACTTTTTAACTGCTTACTCAATGTCACCTTTTAAAACTAAATTAATTCCCACTTCGATGAAATTAAATAATTAATTAATTCTCGTTTTCCCCATTGACTTTAGCCTATGGGAATCACTTAGGAAATTTCATCAATCTCCCAGAGAGCTCATTTGGAAAGGAACATTACAGTCCTCCCTTCCCAAGATTGCTTGTCCTCAAGCAACTGCAAATTTGGATGCTGCAAGATCTTATCACTTTCCCATGTGACATCCTCTGATGGAAAATATATCCATCTGATGAGGTACTCTTGAATCACCTTGTTTCACAACTTCTTCTCCTATACCTCCAATTACTCCTTAGGAACCAATACTAGTTGTCCCTCTGCATCTAATGGAGGTAACTTTGCTGAAGTAGTGACCTATTGTTCCAATGCCTTTTTGAGTAACAAAACATGAAACACATTGTGTATTTTACTTCCCTCTTTCAACTCCAGTTCATAAGCCACCTTTCCAATCCTTCAAATCACCCTATAGGGGCCATAAAAACATGGCTTAATCTTTTTTGAACCACTTTTATTTAGTTAATATTGCATGTAGGGTTGTAGCCTCAAGAATACCAAGTCTCCCACTTCGAATGTGTGCTCGACCCTATGCATGTCTGCATAGATCTTCTGTTGGTTTTGGGCCATCTATAGATTTTCCTTGAGAGATTTGAGTATGTCCTAGCTCTCATGGATCCAGTCCTTGGCTTTGGGAGCCCTAATATCCCCAAATGCCAAATCAATAAAATAAGGAGCATCATAACCATATAATGCTCGGAATGGTATCATATTGATGGACATGTGATAAGTGGTGTTATAAAAATGTTCCCCCAAATGAAACCACTTAATCCATGCCTTATGTTTCCCAGACACACATTTACGTAGATGCCCCTCGAGCCACTTGTTCATGATCTTTGTATGGCCATCTGTCTGAGGGTGGTAACTAGTGTTGGGAGTCAACTATGTGCCAACACACCTGAACAACTCCTACCAAAATGCACTAAGGAACCTATTGTCCCTGTCACTAACAATAAACTTCGACAACCCATGGAGTCTTAATATATCCCTTAAGAAAAACTATGCTACATGTGTTGCAATCTTTGTCTTGTACTTTAGGGAAACATTTGATGAAATCCATGGATATAATTTCCCACTTCTTCTCTAGAATGGGAAAATAAGAAGTGGGAAATGGTTGTAGTAATCATGTAGGATGGGTCTTCTCTAACTTGTTCTGCTGACAAGTCACACACTCCCTCACATGCATCAATACATCATCCTTGGGGCCCTTCCAAGTGAACCTCTCTCTGATCTTCCTATAAGTTTTAAAGTACCCCTGGTGCCTTGGAAAAGGTATATCATGCATAGATCTCATGATATTCTCTTTCAGCGAAGATTATGGGACTAAGTTAATGTGGTATTTGTAGTAGATGATGTTATCCACCACTTTTTACTTGTCATCCTGGACACTGCAATCCATCAACTCACAAGCAAATTTGTTCTTGGAATACTCCACCAAGAGCTGAGATTTCCAATCAGTTGAAATCTCTGCAAGTGAACATATCTTTGGTTTCTTGGAGAGAGCATTGACAATTTCATTTTTATATCCTTTTACATACAACTAACACAAAGAGCATGTCTCATTGATCTTTTCCAATCAATAAAATAGATTGATTAATGGAAACCATAAATTTTCAGTGTTGATCCTGAAGCCCAAGCATGGAAATAGTAAGGCATAACTTTGCAAAGCCAACTACACCACTGATCAAAGAATTGAGTTGATTATCGTATGCTAAGATATCAAGAAGCCTTCTTGGAGCCAAGAGGATTTCCTCCCAAAATACTGATTGAAAAGGGAATTCAATCAATGTTAGATTTAGTGTTTCCAAACTTGGTTTTAATTAGACTTTTGTTGAAGAGTGGAGAATAAAGAAGCAAATCCATTACTCGAGGAATTTCATTGAGCTCTTCTCAATGGTGGAAACACCTTTGTAGGGTTTATACCAAAGAAGTGGAATTACAATGGAGCAAAGAACTTGAGAAATCACTCCATGACATGAAGCAGAGAAATTCTTAGTGCATGTGTTAGGGATGTTTGATTTGAACAAAGCATTTAAAATTGTAGTTGATGTAGTGGGCTATGCATAAATAGTGTTGACGCAACGAGGCAAGCCTATCATATATTTTTCAACAACATTCTCAGAAGTAGCCTTGAACTATCCAACCCATGAAAAATTCATATGCTTTACACGAAGGAGTAAGGAATTGGAGACATTACCTCTTGGGTAAGGGGACCATCATGCATATTTATCACATAAGCCTCTTCAAGGTTTGCAAACTCAAGCCAAATTGCAACAGTCCTACCATTTTAAATGGATTTCATATTTAAAGTGATTTAACTCGATTACCTAGTAATATCCATCTTAACCTTAGATCTATTAAATGTATAAAGGGATCAAATCCTTGAGGTGCAAATATTTCATCAAGATTTATCACCTGGAGAGATTTAATCCTCTTAGCATTCAATGGATTAGAGGTTAAAATGGATCTATGATAAATTTAAGGAATTGTACATGATTTTGTCTTCTCTTATGTATTTAATATTATGTTTGTAGATTAGGTACTTAGTCAAAGCCATACTCTAAATGGGGGAACGACCTCCTTCTATGACGAGATATATATATATATATATATATATGATATTAGGACTTGAAATTGCAACATTAACATTTTCCTCTTGATGGTCTCGAGGAGAAATATGAAGAAGACAATGAACAAAAATCAATTTATGCATCGTTGAATAAAGGTAAGATAAATCCTTAGTGTTGTGACATCAACAACAACCCACTAAAATTCTCTACTTTAGAGGATTTTAGTGGGCACCTACCTACTAAAATTTCAGCAAGGTACTTATCACTACAAACCCGACTAGTTATTTATTCATGAAACCACTTTTCTATACACAATATTCGAAGATGATCTAAGGAAAGATTGACCAACACAGAGTCCTTCATATTACATTGATCATATCTTCCCTCTTCGTCTCTAGAAGAACCTTAATCCATCTCAAGAAGCCTCGCTACAATGATGTGTAAGCTCCTCTACCCATATGAGCCTTTCTTAAGTGTCAACAAGCCTTTATCACTGAAGTCACATTGTAATACATCTTTCAATCAATACTTATGATGACAATGTTTCCTTAACTGCATCCTCGGGATAATGTATCGAGGAAGAGAGCCCCTAGAAATCATGCCTTCCCCGACCACATATCCCACAACAATAACTATTCCATGAAGAAGCCATTTGCCTTTTCCCCATGGTCCCCACCTCATGATGATGTGTCAAAAGGATGTTATCCCTCATGATTCCTTGTGAACCCATCATAACAAGTGTGAAAAGGTGGAACCCTCTCCTGGTTCTTTCTTTCTATTGTATTTGAATAACCTTGAATTCCTTCGTTGAGTCATAGAAGAAGAAGAAGTAATTTTAACGTCCACGAGGCTAACAATAGCCTATGGGATAGACCGCCTCACACATTGATTTCAGCAATTCAGCCCTTTTCCTATTCAACTTGATGATGAGCTCCCCTAATTTATCCATTGTCCCCTCACTGAATAAGTCATTCCAAGAGCTAGTTGTCAAGATATTTATATAGTTATCCCTGTTGTCTTTGAAAGCTTCATACTCTAAAATGAAATGCTTTTATGTTTCCACTTTTCCGTAGGTGCGGAACACACACATCCTTTCTTCCCAAGCTTCTTTTGGTCTTTTCCAGCACCCATTTTCACAACGGAGTTGATGGGAATTGGTTCTTAATTGGGCAATAAGCATTTTGTCTCTCCAAGATATATTGGCCCCGATGTACGCTTTTTGATGATGATTGTATGTGGGGTTAAACTCTTCAATATAATACTCTTTGTTTCTCCCGAGCCCTTTATCCCAAGTTCGTTTGTGGAACCTATCAATAACAAAAGCATTTATCTCTTTACTGTTCGTAGGGTACTTGTTCAAGTGGATATCCCATTTACCAAGCCATTTAATATTTTGTCTCATCCACGTCTTCTTCCTTTTGCACAATATGTCATTGAAGACAACCTTAGGCCACTGATTGTCTTCCATTTGCTCAATTTTTTTTAGATATCTTATGAGATGCACCATAGCAATTGATTCAATAGGAGCAACCCCCATTTCACTCAGCATGATATCATAAGGGACTGAACTTTAAATTTTAAACTTGTTTGTGATCGAGCATTTTTGAATCTTTTCAATTTGTTTCCACTGTAAGTCAGATGTGTTGCTGGCCCACACTTCACAACCATATAGAACCGCCGAGATCACTAAAATCCCAAAGAGAGTTTACATAGTCTTCCAATCCCATAGCTCTTCTTCTCTACATATGTTTTGAAAAGCATAGAACGCTTTCCAACCTCCCAAAGTTCTTTTCTTTCTGCAGCCTTCCCAACTTAGATTTTTGTTGAAGTCAATTCCAAGGTATTTGTAATCTGCCACTTCTTCAAGGGTGTTTACTTCAAAGTAGAACTTATGTTGCTTATGTTTTCTTTTGCTAGAAAAAATTACCACTTTCATCTTGCTAGTATTGACTTGCATTCCCACTGTACTACAAAAGCGTTGAAGGGAAATTAAGTGTTCTTGCAACCCAAGAACGGATTTAGCAATCAAAATAAGGCCATCTGCATACAAAAGAATCATTATCACAAAATCACCCAAAAGAGCACCATCACCCTCCTGTGAGTTTAACCACTCTTCAAGTTTGTCAATATATAAGCCAAAGAGGGTAGGGGACAAAGGGCACCCTTGTTTGACCCCAATATCACTCCTAAAACTTTCAAAGATACCAGCTGACGTTCTAATTTTGACTTTAACCTCCTCATATAGCCTATGGACAGCTGCTCTAAGATGTATAGGAACCCCAATTTCTTCCATTCCATGCCAAAGCTTCTCTCTAGGGACCGTGTCAAAAGATTTTTTGAAATCGACAAAGCAACAAAATGCTTCCTCTTTTTTCTCCCACACTTTTTCAATGATGTGCCTTAGAGTTATACCGTGATCAATCGTTGAGTGTTTAGGTCTGAAAACTACTTGCCCTTTAGCGCGCTTATCCCCTTCTTACGCCCACTTGTTGATTATATTTTCTAGCATACTTACAAATAACTTTGCAAACAAGGGGTTTATCATTATGGTCCTATAGTTGGAGGGGTTGTTGACATCCCCACTCTTGAAAAGTGGTATTTCAAGGCTCGTTGTCCATGTAATCCTCATTGTTTAAAGTGTTATTTTCAATGGAGACTTTATTTAACGTCAGAGTAGATATTAGGCGCTCTATCTATGATCTTATAATGCCTCCTACCTCTCAATACACTAGTTAATTATGGTGTACCAGGGCATTTATTTTATTCATACGTGGTAGAAAGGGAGTAGCCTTTGAAACCTTCGAAAACCAATTGTTATATAAAGTTTAAAAGTGGGTCCAACTCAATTCTCCATTTTAATCCAATAAACCCTAAGCCTTTTCTAAGAGGATGCATGATAGGTAGCTTTTCATGTGAGGCACACTTATCAAAAAACAATACCTTGTCGTCGAAGAATGCAACAAATTGATCACGATCCTCTACGCCTGCATTCTCTGAAAGCCTTGTCCAATGACATTATCCCAACTATATCATTGGGAGATCATGTCATTGGGACAAGCGATAATTTTCCCCCTCACATGATCCATCGCCTCTCCCTGATCAATCCTTCTGATGATATTAGTGGAATCCTTTTCAAGGTAAACCCTACACGTGGCTTCCTTTTATACGATGACTCACCCGATTGATAAAGAAAAGTATTATATAAAATGATAAGGGAAGTGTTCTATGTAAATGCATTAACAAACAAAGAATTTATATGTTACTTCCCCCCTTAGCACGACACTCGAGAAATAAAAAAAATATTTTAAAAGGATCATCGTTGGAAGATTACAACTCCTCTAAATGTTTAGACGCCACTCTCTCGATCAATCCTTCCAACGAAAAATGATCAAAAACATGTCCACGTTATTCTCATAGGCCCCAATAACATTACCCCGACAACACGCCAATGGTCATAAACATAAATATTTCTTCTAAGAATTAATGAAAGTTGTACGATTCTGATCGAGCCAACATTGTAACATGCTAAGCATTTACTACATAGGATTGAGAGAAAAAGATAAAATATAAAACTTTTGTTAGAACCTAATCGACACAGTTTTTACCTCTAAGAAACCTGTGAAAGTGTAAGTGCTCATATTGTGGTAGCTGGATAAATTCAAATTGCTTCAAAGCCTCAAGAAAACAGGTATGTGTGTTGTATGTTTTGAATTTAATGCTTTATGTGACCAGTTCGAAGGTAAACTAATTTTGGTCTTTTTGTTGGGTTGTTATATTCTTTGCAATGAAAGTTGAGTCGAGGTGGATCGAATGGATAGCGAAAGTTGAAGGTTGAAGTGTTCGATCGGGAAAATTCGAAGTTGAAGTAATCAACAAGAAGTCGAAGAGGTCAACTAACAAAAGGTCGACAAGTGTTCATGTGGCAACTAACTGAAGACCAAATGAAGGTCGATTGGTAGTTGACTAGTAATCCAACTGGAAGTCGACTTAAACAGAATCCCGAGAATCAAAGGATTTGTAGCCAATGATATGTGTGGATATGTAGCCATTTTTTGGCTCCTTTCTTTAGGGTTTTTCCTACTGTAAATCATATAAATAAGTACTATTGTAATAATGTATAAGTTAATCTTTAGTAATGATCGTCATGCTAATATTTAGCCGAAGGTTTCTAGTCATGTAGATGTAAGCCAGATTGGCTACAGGGTTGTTCTTATGTAAGCAAGAGGGTATGATGTCGATTGTGTCTTAGGTGTAGACCAAGGTTAGGCATGTAACCTTTAATTTTGAATGAATAAGGAAACAAGAGAGAAAGACACTCATGGAATTCTAGTTTTCCCATTTGCGTTTCCATGAAAAATTCTTTGTGTATTGTGAGCTTGTTTTGGCATTTGATTTATAGAATAAATATTTCTTCCTCTCTTCTCTTAGGTTTAGCGTGGAAGTATAATTTCATAACATGTGGTATCAGAGCTTGGTTTAACAACATTGGACCTGAGCTAAACCCTATTTCTAGTAAGAGTCAGAAGTCAAAGATATTTAAAGGTGTTCTTAAAGAATGGCAAGTAACTTGAGAATAGAGATCAAAAAATTCCATGGCCAGAATTTTGAGTTATGAAGATTATAATTGAATATCTCCTTGTAGATTGGGAACAATGGGTAGTAGTTTGTCCATGTACCATTCCTACAGGCATGTCGAAGGAATAATGGCATAAAATCGAGAGAAGGGAAAGGAGTATGATTCGACTATGTCTTGCAGATTTGGTGTTGTTGAATGTCTTAGGTGAAGACTCTGCCAAGAAATTGTGGGACAAGTTAGGAAGCCTATACCAGTCAAAATACTTGGTAAATAATCTATTCCTTAGAAATAAATTGTATCTTCTGAGGATGAGTGAGGGAAACTTAATAACTGAGCATTCAAATGCGTTTAATACCATAATAAGCCAGTCATTGTCTATGGATATCAAAATCACTGAGGAGGAGAAATGTATTAGCCTATTATGTTCTTTTCCAGACTCCTCGAATAGCTTAGTCATGGATATAGGGAGTAATTCAACCATATTAGTGATAGAATACATGGTTGCATATCTATTGTCAGAAGAAATGAGAAGGAAGAACATGGAAGGATCGACCACAAATGCTTTAATGGTGAGAGGTCGATCGACTGACAATAATAAAGGAAAATCATTTGGTGTAAATTCTAAGTCGAAGGGTAGATGTAAATCTCTTGTTTAGTAGATGAGAAGATGTTGGAAATGAGGTAAAGCTAGGAATTATAAAAGAGACTGCAAGTCGAAGGAAATGGAAGTCAGTATAGGATCCAATGAGAAGCAGTTGATTGAGATAAAGACTACTCCAGATAAAGGAGACGATGTGTACCTGGCGTCAACCAGTACACAGTTAGATCAATATGTTTGGTTGATCGATTCAGAAGCGTCCAATCATATGACACCACATAGTGAATGGTTCTGTGAATATGAATGATATGAAGGGGGAGATGTGTTCTTGGGGGATGAATCAAAAACTAAAATTGTCGAACAAGGAAGAGTCTTATTGATACTGCAAGATGGGAGGAGTAAAACCCTTCCAAGTGTGCTACATATTATAAGTTTGGAAAGAAACCTAATATATGTCAGTAATATGAGTGATGCAGGAGTGCACACTCTATTTCAAAATGATACATGCAAAATGGTCATAGGTGCGATGGTATTAATGAAAGGAGTTTGGATTGGAACCCTATACAAGTTGTTAGGGAATTTCGACTCGACTGTATGAAACAACATTGTTTTTCTTGAAGTCGACTTGACTTGACTCAACTCAGGTTGAGTCAATTCAAACCAACTTGACAAGTCTTCGTCAAGTCAACCCAACCATGTTATGGCACGAGAGGATGGGACACCTTGGAGAAAAGAGACTTTGAGATATGCACAACAAATGTATGATAGAATATTTTCTTGAATGTAACTTAGAAGTCGATTTTTGTGAACATTGTATATATGGAAAACAAAGTCGAGTGAGGTTCTCATCTCGAATGACAAGGGAAAATTGGATTCTAGAATTGGTTTATAGTGATGTGTTTGGCCCTGTATTGATGCCTTCACTTGGTGGATCCTTGTATTATGTCTCCTTCATAGATGATTTTTCTAGGAAGACATGGATATATTTCCTGAGGAACAAATAAGAGGTTTTCGAGAAATTTAAAGAGTTTAAGTATCTTGTGGAAAACCATATAGACAAGAATATTAAGGTGTTGAGAACTAACAACAGTGGTGAATTATGTGGAAAGGATTTTGAGAAGTTTTGTAAGCAGTGTGGCATAGCATGCCAAATTACCACACCATATACCCCCCCAAAAAATGGAGTTTCTTAAAGAATGAACAAAACATTGATGGACAAGGAAAGGAGCATGCTCAGTGGTGCTAGGATCGCACAAGAATTATGGGCGAAGACGGTCAACACTGCAAAATATCTGGTGAATATGTCTCCTTCGTCGGCACTAGTCGACTCGACTCCACATGAGGTATGGTTTGGTAAGAATCCTTCGGTTTCACATACCAAAGTATTTGGATGTGATTCATTTGTTCATGTTCCCAAGGAAAAGAGGAGAAAGTTGGACAAGAAGGAAGTTGAGTGTATTTTCATTGGATACAAAGAAGGAAATAAAAGATATAAGCTTTGGGATCCTGCATCAAGGAGAATAGTGTACATTCGAGATGTGATCTTCAGAGAAGTCATAAAGAAGTCTTAGTCTGAAGTGGTTCAAAAGGAAAATAATCTAGAGAAGGTGAGGTTTGAACCAAGGAACGAAGAAGAAGATGATTCAAATGATTCGAATGAATTAGATGAAGAGGTGGAACAACTGGCCCCTGTTGTAATGAGGTCTGGACGAGTAAGAAAAATAGTCAAAAGGTATAGTCTACCTGACTTATATTCCACGTTTTTGTTAACTTCCACTAACGAGGATCCCAAGTCAGTCAGGGAGACAATTGACTCGATAGAGGGTAGACTCTAGAAGGACGCCATGATCGAAGAAATGGAATCCTTGCATAAGAATGGGATGTGGGATTTGTTGACGCCGAGAGACTAAAGAGTCTCCAACATCAACATTTTCGACCTCTCACGGGACTAGGCGAGAAGAGATGGGAATGTTACCCTAGGCTTTAAGCCCAGACAAGAAATCACATTGAACTCTAGGCCAATTTTCCCCTGACCTATAGTCCAAGCATGAATTCCTTTGCCTTGTAATTTAACTTTTTAACAATATTTAATTCTTATGTGATTTTATGATTTTTTACTTCTAGGTGGATTTTATACATTTGATGTAACAAAATTTAAATCTAATAAGTAAATGCAATAAATAAAACAAGCGTTTAGTTGTATTTGTTTAACAAAAATAAAAAAATTGAAAAATATTAACCTAAGATTAATTAAGAGATTAATTTAATAAACAAAATGTAATAACCATCAAATAAATATCAAACATTAATTCAAAAGTAGTGTAAGGATTGTTACTTTAACATTCTTTTAATTAAAACAAAATTAATTACAAAAATAAAAATAAAAAACAAACAAAAGTTATACCTTGAAAACAACTAAAAGAAAGGAATATATATATATATATATATATATATATATATATATATATATTAGTGCATTAGGTTCTTTTGAAGTTGTGTAATTTTTTTGAATTCAATTTATATCTTGAAAACAACTAAAAGAAAGGAATATATATATATATATATACATTAGTGCATTAAGTTCTTTTGAAGTTATGTAATTTTTTTTAATTTTGAATTCAAAGTATTAAATCAATATAGATGAGAAAAACTATGGATTTTAAAGAAAACTCAAAGAGATAGCTCAGAGTGAGAAGAAATGATTTCCATTAAAAGGCTTCCCATATAAATTCATAGATTTCTGAAATCTTCAAGTCTCTATGTAGACTAGGGCCAAGCATATGGTCTTTAGCCCCTTTAGACATAATGTACAATAAAAAGACCAAGCGTGAAAAAGGAAGAAAGAAAGTTGAGCCAGAAGTGGAATGGAGCCATGAAGGAGAATCGCAAGGAGAAAACTTGCATAAGAAAATGATTAGCACCGAATAAAATCGAGCTTTAATACAACAAACTATCAAGTAAATCGTTACCTTGTGAAGGCTAGCAAGCTCATCCTCGCTTTATGTTAGGAACCAAATATCAATATAACATAGAAAAACCTCAAAATAAGTACTCAACACCTTGAAAAAGAGATAAATTCATATAATAATCCTCTTCGAGGGGGCAACCTCCTTATGCCCACATAAATGTTTAATTACAAGATGATTCAAAATGAAAATGTCTCCTTGGTATATATAGGAGACTAGGGGGTATAATTACAACTAATGGATTAAAGCCGACATAAATAAAATAACATTACTAATATAATATGCCCCAATTAAGGGGTAATGATCCACTATTTAGGGCTTAACAGGTCCCTCCCCTTGAGACAAGTGTTGTCCGCAACGCTTGAGTAATTATGGATGCTTCTGTATAAAAGACTCATCTTCCCAAGTGGAATCTTCAACCGATAGTTTCCTCTATTTAATGAGATACTCTGAAATGGATCTATTCCTTAGCTGGAAAATTCTTGTGTCAATGATGGCTTCAGAATCCAATATGATTTTTCCTTCCTTGTCAAGTTCTGGAAATATAGTTTGACCTGGGATCTTGTCACCTATAACCTTCTTTAAGCATGAAACATGGAAAACTGGGTGAACTCGTGAAGATGCAGGAAACTCCAATTTGTATGCCATAGTACCAATCTTTTGCAACACCTTATAAGGGCCATAGTACTTTGGTGATAATTTATTATCCTTCTTGGCTTGCTTGAGGGACATCTATTTGTATGTTTGTAGTCTTAAAACCACCCAATCCCCTACTTCAAAACTTATTTCACTGCGATGTTGATAGTCTTGTTGTTTCATACAATTTTGTGACATGGTCAGGTTGTCCTTTAATATTTGGAGAACTTGTTGTTGATGCTTGATGTGATCTTTGACTGATTGAACCTTAGATTTTTCTTTTAGAGAAGAAGTGATGGAAGGAGGGTGGTATCCATACAGTGCCATAAATGGGGTCATTTTTGTTGCAGTATGAAAGGAAGTGTTATACCACAATTCTTCCAAGGGTAACCATTTGAACCATTGTGTTTGTTTATCAAAGACGAAGCAACGAAGGTATCCTTCCAGACATTTGTTCACTATCTCGGTTTGTCCATCAGATTGAGGATGATAGGATGAGCTATGAGCCAATTGAGTACCCAAACAAGAAAATAATTTTGTCCAAAAATGTCCAGTGAAGATGGGATCTCTGTCACTTACAATAATCTTTGGGATGCCATGTAGCTTTTGAACTGTCTCCATGAATGCAGTGGCAACTATACTAGCTTTGAAGGGATGAGAAAGTGCACAAAAGTGTGCGTACTTGGTCAGTCTATCAACAATCACCATGATGACACTCTTTCCTTCAGACTTCGGTAACCCTATGATGAAATCCATGGAAACCTCCTCCCAACACTGACTTGGGATGGATAATGGTTGTAAAAGACCTGGGGTCTTAATTGTTTCCACCTTATTTTGTTGGAAAACCAAACATTCTACCACAAACCCTTGAACATCATTTTTAAGGTCATCCCAAAAAAATTCCTGCTTGACCCTATGGTAGGTTTTTAAAAGTCCTGAGTGCCCTCCTACTAAAGAGGTGTGCAATTCCAATAGTACCTTCTATTTGATTTGGGAGTTCTTACATAAATATAAGTGATCTTTGCACCATATTGAATCATTTTTCCATGTAAATGTATCTGATGTACTGGAATCCTACTGCAACCTTTGAATGAGAGTCCACACTTTTTCATCATTCTTCCATTCATCCTTTGCTTCTATTATCCAATCAGGTTGGATAATCGAGATAGCACAGAGAAAGGCCTCAACATCTTCATCATTCCTTGAGAGTGCATCTGCGACAACATTTTGCTTCCCTTTTTTATAGATGATTTCAAAATCATAACCCAATATCTTGGTTACCCATTTTTGTTGTTCTTCTGAAGATGGTCTTTGTTCCAAGAAGTATTTAAGACTATCATGATCTGTCTTGACCTTGAAGTGCCTACCTATTAGGTAAGGACGCCATTTCTTCAATGCATGTAGTATTTCCATCATTTCCTTCTCATAAATGGGTTTGGGTAAGTCCTTTCCCTTGAGTGGTCGACTTTCAAAATCCAGGGGCCTTCCTTCTTGCATTAGGAAAACACCAATTCCATTTCCTAAGGCATCACATTCCACAATAAAGGTTTTTGTGAAGTCTGGAGTGGTCAATATAGTAGCTTTGCACATCACCTCTTTAAGTTGCCTCTGGAGTCCATGAAAATGCATCCTTCTTAGCTAGTGTCGTTAAAGGTGTTGTTATTCTTCCATAGTGTCGAAAAAACTTCTGGTAGTAACCTGTCAAACACAAAAATCCTCTAAGATTCTTCAATGTTTTGGGAATCGGCCAATCCATCATGGCCTTAATATTGTTAGGGTATACCTTGACACCTTCATGAGATACAATATGACCCAAATACTCTACCTCCTTCACTCCAAAGAAACATTTGGATGGTTTGGCATATAGTTGTTGCTCCTTTAGTAGCTCTAGCACCTTGTCAACATGTCGCACATGATCCTCCCAAGACTTGCTATAGATTAGTATATCATCAAAAAATACTAACACAAATTTTCGAAGGAAGGGCTTGAAAATGGAATTCATCAACCCTTGGAATGTGGAAGGTGCATTTGTAAGGCCAAAAGGCATGACCAAAAATTCATAATGGCCTTCATGAGTTCGGAATGATGTTTTGGGGATATCTTATTCCTTCATTCTAATCTAATGATACCCTGAACGAAGATCCAACTTTGTGAAATATATTGTTCCATGTAGGTCATCTAACAATTCATCAATAACGGGAATGGGAAACTTATCTTTAATAGTGATCTTGTTGAGCTCTCTATAATCTGAACACATACGCCAAGAGCCATCTTTCTTGAATACCATTACCACCTGCGCAGAGTAAGAACTTTGGCTAGGTCTAATAATGCCATCCTCTAACATTTCTTCGACCATGCGCCCAATTTCACTCTTCTGGGCATAAGGGTATCTATATGGCCTGATGTTAGGAGGAACACTCCCAGGAATTAGGTGAATATCATGATCATGATTTCGAGTGGGTGGAATACCTTTGGGAATATATTCAAATACTTTGGAATGCTTATCAATGATCCCTTGGAGATCTAGAGGAATATATGGCTTAGATGTTTGAACATCTAGTGAGCATAGTTGTGAAATAACACCTTGATGCCCCTTTTTCAATAATTTTGTCATTCCATTAGAGCTTATCACCTTACCGGGTTTCCCTGTGATACCTCTTAACTCAATTTATTTTCCTTCCAATGAAAATTTCAAGAAAATTTCTTGAAAATTAAAAGCCATTGTTCCTAATGATTGTAACCATTGGATTCCTAGTACAACATCAGCACCACCCATGGGTATAGAAATCATTGGACTATTCATTACTTATGCCCCCATAGTAAGATTGATCTTATTGCATTTTCCTAAGCAATTGATAGTTCCTCCATCTAAAATCATTACTTGAAACTCTGGTGCTAGATATACAAAGCAATTGAGATCTTTGGCTAATTTATAGTGAATGAAATTATGAGTATTTCCATAATCAATTAGGACTATTACCTTTTTCTTTTTGATATATCCTTTGATCTCAAGGGTTTGAGGAGTTTTAATTCCATCCAATGCATTACACGATATCGTGGGAGTCAACTCTTCAGACGAAATTGCTTCTACATTTTCATCTTGAGATGGTTCTTGTTCGTGTTCTTGTTCTTGTTCTTGTTCTTGTTCCTCTTCACAATCTATGTAGAATAATTTATTCTCACCAAAATTATGTCCCTTACTGTACTTGTTGTCATGATTAAAGCATAAACCTTTTTCTTTTCTTTCCTCCAATTATTGAGGTGTCAACCTTGTAGGTTGAGGTGTTTTAGAAGAAGGAGCATTATTCTCTCTATAGATGTTAGGATTGGTCCTTCTAGTAGCCATAGCCATATTTTTACTTTCAAT
>ML784964.1:182814-213298 GCA_009831015.1 Picea engelmannii
CTTGTAGGTTGAGGTGTTTTAGAAGAAGGAGCATTATTCTCTCTATAGATGTTAGGATTGGTCCTTCTAGTAGCCATAGCCATATTTTTACTTTCAATATTTCTTGCCACCCTAAATGCATTCTCCAATGATTTGGGTTCCCAAAGGTGAACCTCATGTTGAATGTTATCTCTTAAAGTTCCTATGAATACATCAATCAAGTGCTCATATGGAATATGAGTTACCTTCATATTCAATCTTTGGAATTTCTCAATGTGCTCTGTAACTGAACCCTTTTGCTTGAGATTTATCAATTGGCTAAAGAAGGTATTGCTCCTTGTATCCTCATAGTGTGTTATCATTTCTTCCATGAAAATTGTCCAAGTGACGAGTGATTTGCGAGAAAAAAGTCATCTATACGATACAAATTGATTGGGTTCTAAATATAAAGAAGCAATTCCTACCTTTTGTGTATGTGGCACATTATGTAGATCAAAGAATTTCTCCATCTGAAGTATCCATGTGATAGGGTCCTTGCCATCAAACTTACTCATATTGATCTTAGGAACATGGTTGGTCTTCAACCCAAAGTTAGAGTTTCTCCATTCTTGATTCACCTTCCTTGTGTCCTCATCATGAATTTCATGGGATACATTTTCACTTTCAGGTGTCCTCTCTATTACGAAATTTTTTAATCCTTCCATGATCTCCTCTTTTAAACCATCCATCTTTGCCTCCAACTTAGCTTCCATCTCTTGTATTTCATATTTTGTTACTATATTCTTTTGTAAATCATTTATATCCCTACACATTTCTTCACTTTCATCAAGAGTCCAAGTAGGATTGTCTCGAGGCTTATTTGGTGTAGAAGTTCCCTTTTTTGGTGGCATGTTGGCCAAGTATCACTTGAAACCTTGATTTTCAGGTGGTTCTGCTAGAAAATATTCATTTTATTGTATCTCCAAAATTTCGGCCCTTCTGATATGAAATTTTCTTTTTTGTAGGACTCTGATATTTCTTCTCTGCAATGCCACAGGTCTGATCAAAATTGGATGTGCCAAGTGGAATTTCCGGTAACTTCCCCACAACTTGTTGATTTTTATCCTTTCCATGAGATATCACTTGTATAGCATGCCCCACACAAAATAATTGATATAAAATTATGAAACTCGTACCAGAACTACTACAGTCTATCCACTATCCAATGCAACTAGTCTCTCTCAATTTGGATACTCTAGGAATAAGTTATGATTGTTTTACCTAGAACACCTTCTTGATACTAGTCAATAGGACTAGTCAAATATGCTATCTTCCACAGGGTGTATCTACAAATTTAAGATTACCTAGAAGCTAAAATTGTTACCAAAGATACCTTACTAATTTCTATGAATAGCCTCCAGATTTTAGGGTCTGAAACGTTACAAAAAAAAATTTATAGCAAAAATTATGCAATGACTCAATTCAGTATGATTCCAGAACCCTATCTTAGAAAGGTTGTATCTCTGAAAACATAAGGACTCAGGAGTTGAAATTTTAACCCAACGTACCTTGATCCGTCTACTAAATATCTTCCAAGCCATTCCTTCTGAAAAGTTGTAGAAAAAATTTATAGCGAAAATTCCAAGGTGTCTCAGATGTAGCAGCGAAACCCCAAGACCTTGAGCTCTAATACCATATGTTAGGAACCAAATATCAATATAGCATAGAAAAACCTCAGAATATGTACTTAACACCTTGAAAAGAAGATAAATTCAGATAATAATCTTGTTCGAGGGGGAATCCTCCTTATGCCCACATAAATGTTCAATTACAAGATGATTCAAAATGAAAATGTCTCCTTGGTATATATAGGAGACTAGGAGGTATAATTACAACTAATGGAGTAAAGCCGACATAAATAAAATAACATTATTAATATAATATTCCCCAATTAAGGGGTAATGAGCCACTATTTAGGGCTTAACACTTTATCCTTATCGTTTCTTCGCAAGACCCCCTACTGCTGACGATTATGTCAATATATGTTGAATATGTAAAATAAGAATCAATAGGAAGAGTCCTCACAGCACTCCAAGCATATCTATCTCTGAATTTTCTGCCAGAGTTCTCTCTCAAAAATTTTTGTCTAAAAATATCTCCTTCAGAAAATTTATGTCTTCCTAAAAAAAATTCCTCCTCTAGATGGTTGTGTGTTGCTTCTTTTATACTTTTGATAACGGTTCTAGAGGTTAAGTAGTTTTATAACTGAGTTTTGAATTGTTTTGTAACTTTCTTAATATATTACTAAGAAAAACTAACTTGTTTCTTTGAACTTTTATTATCCATGTATTACTAGTATGTTTGTGCTTTCTTTAATAGTGTTTATAACTATTATTTTCCATCTAATATTTTGTATCTAGCCTTCCCGTTTATTCCAACTATATTCATCGGATTGGACTATACAAGAGTGAAATTGTTTATAAACTCTCCACTGGAAAAGTTACCATATGAAAATCTTGATACAGTAAATGTGTGCTCTGTGTCTTTATGACGCAACCCCCCTTCTCTCCAAAGGGTCGCTTGACCTCTCGGTCTTGGATCATTGAAACACTGAGTCGGAATGACTCCTTGGGTCCCTGCAGGTACCCGAAAATTTTCTACCCACACACACAGGTTTCTTCCGTGAGTGACCATGGATATGACCGTGGGGCTATCTCTTCACGGTTTGGACCTCGGGGATATTCTGAATCCGTTCCTCAAATTTTCCCAAAACTCTCTTCTCTGAGGTTCTGAACTTCCGCCACGCGTCACCTCAGATTCATCGACCCACTATGGTTCAAACTTCGTGAATTTCTAGGAATTTCACCCCCAACCTCTGATTCTCTAATTCTCGAACTCCTTAATTTGTTTCCACGTACGCTGTAATGATCAACGGTCACGATTGAATCGCGAATTTGGACTTTGCAACTCTCCTTTCGTTAATTTTTCAACTTGTCGAACCTCTGAGGTACCAAAATACTTCACAGTTCTCCTTCTTGCAATTTCACCAGATCTGATGGTCTAGGATCGTTCGCCTCTCTTTGAGGACAAATCCTGCCCACTGGCTTTGACGAGAAGTTCAATGACTCCTTTCCTTGAAGATTTACGTCGCTCTCCCTCCTAAGCTTTCCTTCTTTGTTTTTCCTTTGTTCCTCTAAACAATCTCTTCGACACTTAGTCGAGAACTCAATCTATGCACACCTTGCAACAGATTTCTCTCCACACTTCAACTTTTGTGAATGACTTCGCATTCCTTGCGACTATTCTCCAACCACCTCTATCTCTCATAACTAAATCACACTATCCTTCCTGAGATTTCGACTCTGAAAACTCTGTCACGCACTCCTTGTGGACATCGATGCACTCCTTGCATACATATGATTTTCACTACCTCCTCTAAGCCTTCGAGTCGAAACAGACTCGGTCATGCACTCCTTGCAGACACTATGCACACCTTGCACTCGCTCACTGAAGAGAGTGATTGAAACTTATCTACTCCTCATAATGACTCATACATTCAAAAAAGAAAATGCAGTCATGGATTCAAGAACAGAAATAACAGAGAATTGAACAATAACAGAGACTCTACCATTCATTCAGATAGACACATATCCATACACATTTGGGACAATGTTCCTCTGTTATATTCATCCAACTGAAACTGGCTACATACATACATTGTTCTTCACTACTCCTTAACCTATACAAGATAGATTCAGATGTTGCTCGGTTCTACTTTTTCCACAACAACTATGATAATCAATAACAACTATCAACAACAACTTCTAGACAATATTGCAAAGATTTATACAAAGGGACTCTCTCAAGTTATTCCCTCCAACCAATCTATGTTATGTTAATGAAATTGAATGCTATCAACTACTTAGCACTTATTACAATAAATATTGAGTCAGACAAATAAGAGCACAAGCTCCAAATATATACCGTGATCTGATCCATAAACCAGAATACATTCCCTCATCAATATTACGTGATGGTTCAGCCTTCAGTCATTAAAGACGTTCATAACTCAAAATGATTTTTCAGATATCACATTAATACATTAATCATTTGAAATTCAAAATATTTCAAAATGTGCGCTAGCGCGCCCAGCTGTCTTCCACACTTGTGCTTTGTTGGCAATGCTCCTACATCACTTTGAGTTGCCTACATTTTGAATCATTGTATGAGAGTGAGTTTATATCTCTGTCAACAATATATTGTCATGGAGTAGTAAAAAAAATAGTGAAAGATGTCATGATAGGAATGGAAATTGTTGTTGTAATCCAGTGAGCATTCCAAGTGCTGCTCCAGCCCCTGCGCGCTCCCACACCAACATATGGTTTTATTTCCATTTTCCTCTCTATTCCCTGAAA
Source organism: Picea engelmannii (assembly GCA_009831015.1). Classification (NCBI taxonomy): domain Eukaryota; kingdom Viridiplantae; phylum Streptophyta; class Pinopsida; order Pinales; family Pinaceae; genus Picea; species Picea engelmannii. Next base: position 187,188 of record ML784964.1, read on the forward strand.
TTCAATCGCTGAAAAAGTGATCCCATAATATCATAGCTTGTTGAATGGCAGGACATACTTCTTCTGTCGGTTGAGATTCGTGATGACATTTGATCACACGGGTTGCTTCCTTGGATTCAAATATTCTAGAGTCTTGAGGTGAAGCATGTAAGTGAACAACCAGTTGTGAAGGTAGGGAACCTGGAGGGTCTTCTTTCCCATTCCTCGGTTTAATTTTTGAGAAATCATTCCATCAATCCCAGACTATTGTACAAGGATCTCTTAATTGATCTATTTTTCTCTGGACACTTGTTTGTGTTGGATGTTGTAACAACATTTCTCAAAGATTATAATTGTTTTAACGCGGTCAACAAGAGCAACCATGGTATGACTTCCGAGATGCCCATGAACATGCTTAGTCTTGCAATAAGTACAAGAACTGAGACAGTCCATATCTATTTGCAGAATGATTGTGGTGTTCCTGAGTATATGCTTTAAGGCTATAAAGCATACCGTCAAGGCATCCGTAAATGATTTAAAGGAATGATTTGGGAATAAGAAATCAAAGGAAGATTAAAGCATAATCATTTTCTGAACTGCCTCTGTCTTGCTTCCTATTGTTCTTGGATGCTAATGTCTCACTCAATAGAAACCCATGAACATTCTAACTCAACCCGGTTAGTTGTTGTTTGTAAAATGGTATTAAACAAATTCAAGGAAATACTGGTTTGATCTTGAAGGCTTGGTTCAACGTTGGGTTGTCTGCTACTTGGGATAGTCATGGATGATAAAACTTTATTTATTTGTAAAAATATTTTAATCAATTTGTTACTTCAAATTTTCCAAAGATGAAAACAAGAAAAACAATTTTAAAATTCAAAACAGTAATGTAAACACCTTCGAGGTCGTTTCCTGGATTTGTAACAATTTCGAGAATCGTAAAATAACAAATAAACACTACAGAAAAATATGAGGCTTTAATCAAGAAAGAATCTCATATTTCAATAGACAATGATGAAAGAAAAATGAGGTTTCTAACAAGAGTTAAGTATTAAGGAACAAAATTTTTACAGGTCTTAAAATTACTAAAAGCAATTTCAGAGGAAAAATTGTAAATCATTTGACATCCAAACCAATCCGAAATATAAATCGATGATGTATATAACTTCAAATTGATTACTCGTTAGAAGAACATTGAAAGGAAAAATTCAACAGAGTATAATCAACAGGGTGAAGACACATAGCTACAAATTTGTAGGATCCAGAATCTCGTTTGTGATCTATATTCTGATGTATTTTGAAAACTGATATTACAAAATGGCTCTCTCCAAAAATTCTGAAGCCTTTTCTCATCCTTTAGAAACTATATTTATACATTTTCATCAAAATTTCTCGTTGGTGACTAACCAACTTCCTAGTATTACGGTTACATAAAAATAATGTCAACCGTTTACAATTTCTTTCTAAATTTAAATGATAAAAACATTTTAAAAGATTTTAAGCTTGCGTTGACGAACTTCCTTTCTCCACTTCAATACACTGAACACATTTTCCCAAAAACTTCACAAAATTCCTGGAAGTATCTGGTAATTCATTTGCTTCAAATAAGAAAAATATTTTATGCAATTCGGGCAATCGGTTTTCTACCATCTTTTATGTGAATTTAATAGTTTTCACCTTTAGATTTGACATCACCATCCATTTGTTGATCTCTGTAATATTGATCAATTTAATGCTTGAAATCTCTGCTTTCATTTCCTCCATCTCTTCTCTAAACCTTAGCTGGTGCTTGGAAATATTGATTTCGCCTAATAATCCGGAACAACTATCTATTCTGATATTCAAAGAAGCTCTTTTTAATAGATCGAAGATTCCCTGGCAATCATCGTTGACTTCTATTGTTATTCAGTTATATTTGGCCAGCTTTGCTTCCCACACCTTTATTATAATGTCCCCTTTAACCTGTTCAGAAATAGATAATTTCTGAATCTTTCCAACCTCTTCTTTTGATGAGAAAGTCACTGCCTTCTGAAAATTAGTTCTAGCTTCTTTCGCCTCCCTTTCCTTCTGGAACACATTCTCCAAAGACTTATTTGTTTCTTGAAAATATTTCTGGACTACTTCCAGATTCAAGAACACTTTCTGTTGCTCCTCCTCTATTCTTACATATATCTCCAATGCTTGTGTCCTGAAATTTTCAAGTTCTATTAACTAATTAGTAATAGAAATAATTTTCTCTTGTAAATGTTTGTTTTCTTCTTCCAGCTTTCGAACTTGTTCCTGTGTGACCTATATTATGAGTTTTGCCTCCTCCAAGTCTTTATTCTTTTTCTGGATTTCTTGCATATCCTTTAGTCTAGCTTGTTCTAGACCCTTCTGTATTCCCCAACTAATATTTCTTTCGTTTTCTTTTAGTTTGTCTTGCAACTGGATTATTGTTTGGTCCTTTTGTTCAAGCATAGTTGTTAAATTACCAACAAAATACATGTTTGTTGATGCTATAGCACCCATTGTACCTACTAATTCTGTAGTAAATTCTCCATCCTTGAGTTTCTTTCCATCTATAATAACCCTATGCTTTTTAATCGTTCCTTCTCGACTTGGATGAATTTCCTGCTTTAAGACTGCTCTTCGCTTTTTACTGAAAAAGTAATATGATGAGGGAATTTCATCTCTCGAAATAGGCTATAGATCACTGACATATAAAACTCCTTCATGGGGGGTTCCAAAAGTCGACTGTAATGGAGTTAAAGAGGTGATAGGACTACCAAGTTCTGTTGAAGTTGTTCCTCCTATCTTTTCTGGAACATTCTTCATGATTTCTAGAATTGTTTCTGGTTCTTTTCCCTTATCCATTCCCATTTCTTTTGTTTGAGAACCCTCTGTATCTTGGGAAGGTATCTCATTATTTTTCAACTTACCTTTGTTATTTTCTTTATCCTGTATATTAGTTTCAAACCCTGGAGGGGATCCTTGTTGTTCTGGCGATGGGGTCGAAATTTCACCCTGTAAAATCTTAGGTAGGCAGCTTCGCCTATAGCTTTGAAAAGATGCAAACCCAGCCTGTGAATCAAGTGGCAAGGCCTGGACTCTATTCAACACTTCTTCATAAGACTTAACATCTTTAAATATATCATCATAAATAGATATGTCATGTTCATGTGCCTTTAGATTACAATGTATCTAATGCCTACTTATTATTTGGTAGGGGTCATATTTTCTGTGCTCAATATTTACTAATTTCACTTCTTGTAGTGACTCAGCCTCTACCTTAGAATGGCCTAAATTTGATAAAGAAAATTTCCCAACATGAAATTATTGAACAGGGAAAGATGGCCATGCTTTTTTCTGAAGTGCTTTTAATTCCAATCCAACACCACCCTTGGCTATCTGATAAGATACTTCTCTGCATACCAATATGTTTGGAAAGAATTTAGGGAGTGCATGAGGGGGAATGGAACAACCATAAACCCTAATGTAGGAAAAAAATTCCTCAATGAAACAGTCGGCAACTGCTTTAAGGCTTTCTATGATTGTATCTAAAATGCGAGGGGGTTCGCATCCAAAAAATATTTTGTGCATGGGAATAATAATAAAATGACAAACCTCGTAAAATGCGCTTTTCACATTTTCTTCCCAAAGGGCCAAGTGGTATTTATGAATGGGTTCTGGACAGGAAATACTCCAACTCCAATTCATTAATCGAAATGGGGTCATAAAACAGATTGCATCCATTATGTATGCAGACATATAAAACGTTGTTGGTTGTCCTTTTGACTTGGCTGCTTTGTAATTTAAAATTTCTTGCGTTAGGTTATCCGACAAAATTTTATGCCAGTTAAAACCATTTCCTTCTGAAGCTTCCTCTAAAAAGGGTACCCAGTCTGTATTAAAGTGACAGGGATCTTTTCTCCCGAAAATTTTGCATAACATAATGGCTATATAAACCATATATTCATTTAAGGAGGCTGTAGCATAAATCCCATGAGCATCAGCCCTAAAATTTTCTTCAGACCTCGCCCATCCTCTAATCATGTCGGGATATGTATGGTCTGCCTCAATACATTCCTTTCTCTGAAACTCAGCTAAAAATTTAGCATTAAAAGTATGTTTATGATTCGATGAGAGTTTATACATTACTTGAATGTACTCTGGCATGAATGAGTTGACGATAGCTCCTTGCTCGTTTTGAATGCTCCTTGTTGGGATATCTACCTTATCTAGAGCCCAGTCGATCATATCAGTGTATGCTACCAGCCTCGCACGCGCAGCAATCTTATGAAGCTCAGACTCAGCTATGTCCCGGAAATGATTTTCGGAGTTAGGATGAGTGTTCTCTAATTCATATTCCAGCAAATCTGAGATTTGAGTCCACGATTTAATAGAATCTATAGTATGTGGAGTGGTATCGGAGATAATATATCCTTCTTGTGTGTCTTCATTCTTTTTAGGTGCCTTTTTGGGTGCCATGACTTATGTGTCTAATTGGAAACCTATAACAACAAATGGATGAATGAGCTCAGCTTTGAACGATAACATACACATTCGAATGTAATTTTGAATATATTTAAAAAATGACAAGATTTGCACAGCTGTCACGAAATTAAAGCTCTTAATGCAAAATATATTTTACCGAGATATGCTTTTAATGTTCGTATTTAAGTACCTTCGGGTTTTGAAGAAAACGAGAAACCTACTTAATGGGTAAGCGAAACATAAATGAACACCTAAGAATGATTACCATTAATCTTGTTTTTAAGAAAAAGGTTAATTAATGTTAATCATAATTTAAAGCTGAAAACTTCATTTTTCGGGGTTTCGGAAATCGTAATGTCGAGAGGTATGTAGTCGATGAAAAAACGATTTCCAAAAATGCGAAATCGCGAAATCGCGATGCTTTAATTAGGATTTAAATGTTTTTAGCACGTTAATTCATTGTGATTAGACTTTTTTCGGGATTTCGGGAAACATGATGACAGGAGACTTGTGTTATTAATGAAATCCGATCTCCGAAATCGCAAAATTGCGATGGCTTGTTTCTTTTTTCAAAATAGGACTTAACTTATCTTAATTAATTAAATAATCATGATTAAAGCTAAAACAGAAAAAGTTTAATTTAACGTGACTTATAGATCGGGGTTTCAGAAATCGGGATTTTGCGAAACATGATGACAAGAGACGCGCTCTCATAGAACCGTGAATCCTGAAATCACGACATAATTACTTTAACCTTTAACCTTTCTTAGAAGAGACTAAACTAATTCATTTTTTTTTAAATTAAGGTTCCAATGTTTCGGAAAATCGGAGATCGGGGTTTCGTGATTCAATTTGCATCAAACATTTGTTTGCAGAAAACCCTGAATCCTGATTTCTTTAACGTTTAAATTAAAAAATCGCAAATTTAAAATTACAACCCATTTTAAATAATTTTTCAAAAGAGCGTTGGAAAATTTATATTTTTGTAAACTTTTTTCCGTTTGTTATCCAAAAAACAATTGATAAAAAGGTATCGTGAATTTAGAAATGATGAAACTCTTATTTTCAGAAAGCCGAAACCCGAAAAATAAAAATCTAGGCCTTAAGGATAAAAAATTTAAGCTTTGTTTCAACAGTCTGCATGGTTATTTCCTTATCTTGACAATCATGTTACCACACGATTACGATATATCCAAAACTCAAAGGATTATGTCCCTTGGTCTGCTTAACTAGATGTATCTGACCTTCTCCATTACCCTCCGAAGGAGAAATAATGTCAAAGACAATAATATCCATAAGAGTGGCATCAAAGGGATCTGCCAAAAATGTCGTGAACCCGGGTTTTAACACAACTCATACCTTCTGCCAATTTTCATTTCAACAACAACATAGCCACCAATAGTTGTTAAGTTGTGTTGACTCCTCTTTTATGTGGATTTTTGGAAGATGCCTAGCCATGACAAACTCCTCTTAAAACTTAGGCCCATACTCTAGCATAAAATAAAGTTGGAAACTTCTAAGAACTTGCAACCTTATTTAGAATTCACCATATCTAATTTGTCCAGAAAATTATTCAGGTACCCTTGCATTGTGGTCTTAGTTCCATCAGATATATGTTGTAAGATTCCTATTTTTGGATGAATGACAGGAAACATTGCAATGGAGGGAACATCTTTGTGCCTTTGTAATCCTTTTGTAAAGCTATAGGTGCCTCCTAGGGTGAACTGATCATTGTCTTTTGTCGTGGTTAGTACCAAAATCATAGCCAAATTTGGGACCGTCACCTAGTTTTTCCCACCTTCCTTTACATTTAAATATGAGTCTAGAAACATAAATCCATTGCCATGTGCGTTTCCATATTTGTCTCCAAGGCAAGCGGTTAAAATATCACCAAATACGAGGCAACGAGAAGTGTGAGGATATCGTGGGTCCCTGGCAATATCAATAGCATGAACACGACTTGATTAATAACAGTTGTTAACTCAAGTAAAGGTGCATATGCACCTTTTGTAGCAGTTACAGCAGCAGCAACTGCCTTTGGGTTTATATTTTTTTTCGCAAATAACTTTCCTTTAACCAAATTTCGTAAAGATTGGCAAATTTCTTGCAAGTTGCAAGGACGATTAGTTGATACTTTACATAGAACCCCATGGAGGTTTCTCGTATTTCTTCTGACATTGTTTTCATGGAGATATCTTCATTCTCTGCACCTCTCCTTGCAACTTGATAGCCATCTATGACTTGTGTTGGCTTAACACACCTTGGATTGTGCCATTCATGTCCGTTTTCACTAAACCCTTCACGTTGTCATAGGCAAATTTATTTGAATGTTGTGATGAACTTTCAGTATATTTCAAATTGTCCTTATTTACAATTTTAACTGAAAATGCTATTTTTTTTATCCCTTCTTCATTCTTGATGACGAGCAAAGGTAGATACATCGTTTGACCCTTTTGTTAAAATACAGAGGTATTTATTTTTTCTTGTATTGTTTCATTGCTTTTCTCCTTAAAGACCATTTTGCATTTGACACCTAAGACCAATGAGAGGTGGTAATTTCTTTTTGCTTGCATTGATTCATGCTTAATCACGCCTAGCATATGGTGGTATGAAACATATATAGTATACCAATATGTCCTTACTTTCGACATGAGATGGTATTAAATTCATAACCACAAGACAACTTCACAAAATGATATGTTTTGTTTCATGTCATGGCATGGAAAAAAGTACCAAAATTAACCCAAATACATGATAGTTTCGACAAGAACCATGTGCTAACAATTTGTAATGAACTTGCTTCCATTTTAATGATTATCTAACTTTCCTTGAATGTGTAGCGGTAACTCAGGGGGAGCATGCGAGACTTTTCACAAGCAACTATGAATAAGGCGGGTGCATAGATCAACAATGGTGATATAAGAGTCTTTGGAGATGTGTGTCATTGGAGAAATAAGATGGCGTGAATAATGCAATGAGTGAGTAACAGGATCTGCTTAGTAGTAAGTCAAGAATCACAATAAATTCACTTGCGAGCAATGCACCAATATTTAATGAGAAAAAGTGAAACTTTGCGCAAGTAGTGTGACTGGAGAGGGAGCCTATCAATGCTTCGTCGGCTAAGTCCTGTTAAAAAAAATCATCGTCAACAATTGCCAACCAACAAATGTGCATCGCTTATAGTGGCATGCAATATTCAAACAATAACTTACAATCATTGATTCTCAGGAAGAAAGGGAAAGGGAAAGGTAACGACAGGACTGAGGATGACTCTATGTGGAACTAGAAGAGGCCAATAGGGTTAGGTGAACCAGGTTATACAACAAGGGGAGACATGATGGAGGTCAAGGGATTCAAGGATTAGGACTTCATGGAATAACTCATGGAAAGAGGTAAGTATGAGGGGGTTTGGTCCTGTTGTATAACCCGAAGGGACGACTCTTTAGATCTTGACAAAATGATTACAATGCTATAAAATTGTCGTGGATGTGCATTGAGGGGAAGACCCAATTTTAACACTAAGCATCCACAATGTGTATGCTGGAGGAATATCAAAATGAAGGGGATGAAGAAATGGAAAGAAGGAAGATGGGGATAGGACTGACGAATGTGATGAGTGAGGATGTCCCACGTACCAACAGAATGGTAGACAAGTGAGGAATTATGACAAAGGAAGGCAACTTGCTTCACCTGCAATTCTGTTGTCCACCAAAACACATTTGGTTAATCAGTTAAAAATATACATATAGCCTAGATTTTAATATTACCAATCATTTCTCCATCACTTATGACCATCAAAAAGGGAAAAAAAAAAAAGAAAAATAAAGAGAAAGAAATAAAAGCAAGAAAATAAATTGAATAAATGTGAAATCAACTCAAAACTAATCTAGCCCTTCCTGAAATTTTTTATTATTATCATTAATTTTTTTTTATTTATTTACAGAGGAAAGAAACCATTAGCTTGGACTCAGGTCGGATGAAATTTAGCGTAAAGAAATGTGTCACCTGCTTTGCATGTGGGTCTTATGAGTTTGAAAAATTTGTGCGTGGAGGGACTTCCAAAATGCCAACCAACATATGTGTGTTGTGCGGGGAAATGATCAATACCCAAAAGAAACGACCACCAACCTCCAAGTCATGCCAATGAAAAGATGTGTTTCCAGTAATGATGAAGGTATTAACTGGATTAGATCTAAGATTTAGGGTTTGTACTTCAAAGGAATGATCCATGAATTCAAAAAAAAAAAATAGTATCATATTTATGGATCTTTATATCAACAACAAGGTCGCCATGATACAAAGAAGACTCATAACATGGATTAGAAAACATAGGAATGTCTCTATAGCATTGACTATCATCAAAATAAATATTGTACCTAGGAGGGACATGCTTGATGGTATCAAGTTCTTTAACCTCTCTTGTTTGAAACAAAGGATTAGCAATAATTTTATACAAGTTGAGATCTTGATTGAACTCATAGATATCTTCAGAAAAAACATTTTTGCATGCATCATTAAAGTCATATTGGTCCTCATCAATTGGTATTGACCACTTATTAGCATCATCATCGAATACAAATGTATCATAAATTGGTTTAACATAGTTAGAATTGATTTCTTCATTTGCATAATCAAAATTTCCATCGTATGTGTTCAGATAAGAGGCTGAAAGATGGTCTTGGGGTCGAGTTTCTTTATGAGGTTTAAGAAGGGTGTGAGAGGTGGATTGATCATTAAGAATCATGATATAATCATGATCCTCTTCACGTCCATTCTCCTAACCATGAGTAGTGAATCCATCATAAATAGGCCCTAAGAGAGAAGGCTCCTGAGATACACTCCCAACATGATTTGAAGATTGAGACTCGAGAAAGAACATGTGATCTTGTAAGATCTTAATGACATGGATTAAACAAGACAAATCCTTGTGTGATTCATGAATCCCAAAAGAGTATCTTGTTCTACGAATTTTCTCTTCGAAGTCGAGGCAAGTGGATAGAGCTAACCCTAGTTTTTGAACATTGTTTTCTTCCAACCGCTATCAGTAAAGAGGAGGTAGAAGTTCATAGTAATGCAATAGAGAAGCTAATTTGGTAGGGAAAATGGGAGTAGGAATTAAATTGTATAACTTGATAAACTGGAGATTAAAAGTAAGAATTCTCTCATTATCCTTTTTTCATAATTGATTAAACCTCTTAAGATGTTCGTAAGGACTATCTAAATGCCCAAAGGTAGAGGTAAACTAGTAAGAAAGTTCAAACCAAGTAGAGATGCATCCATCAGAAAGGCTAGAAAATAAGGAGGTGGCATCACCTTGAAGGGAATTTATAAACAACAGCATACAACTATCATTATTATTTACTCTGAGAATGGCTCAAGAATTCGAAAACGCACGAAGATGTTCAATCACCGTAATTGTTCCATCGCCATGGAAGAGAGGAAAATGATTCTTGAATCTGTAAGGTAGAGGGTTCATCGAGTGAGCGAACTTCAAGGGAGTGGGCACAAATAAAGGAGAATTGTTCAGGTCTTCTTCAAACTCAAACAGACCATACATGAGAATGACTTTCCCATGGTTGGTAGCTGAAACCACAAGGTTACAACCACCAAATAGGCTTCCAATCAGTTGAGCCATTGAATTCTAGGAAAATTAAAATTGAAAGAATTAAAAAAAAACTAGGAACGAGCCATTGAATGGTTCTCCTCAATATGGTCGCCAAAAAATATGTTGACGCCAAGAGACTAGATAGTCTCCAACATCAACATTTTCGACCTCTTGCGAGGCTAAGCGAGAAGAGATGAGAATGTTACCCTAGGATTTAATCCCTAGACAAGAAATCGTATTGAACTCTAGGCCAATTTTCCCCTAACCTATAGTCCAAGCATGAATTCCTTTTCCTTGTAATTTAAATTTTCAACAATATTTAATTTTTATGCGATTTTGTGATTTTTTACTTCTAGGTGGAGTTTATACATTTGATGTAACAAAATTTAAATCTAATAAATAAATTCAATAAATAAAACAAACGTTTAGTTGTCTTTGTTTAAATAAAATAAAATAAATGGAAAAGATTAACCTAATATTAATTAATTAATTCTCAGAAAAAGTTGGACCCCTACATTAAGGGGAAAATTTCAGCCCCCTCGGTATAATGCTTTGCTTCTGTCTTTTGCTATGCTCACAGTTTGTGAGAATTTACTCACGTATGCATTCTTTGTCATATTATTGAATTATCTCAAGGAGCAGAGGGGATTTGTCTCCCAAGACATTCACAAGAAGGTTGGCAGCACTGTTAGAGGTCACCAACCTTCTTCAAATTTGTAACTTTCTGATTCTGGTTGGCCAGAATGCCGATTAATGCAACATAACCGTTTTTGTCAAAAAAAAAAAACCTAAGATTAATTAAGAGATTAATTTAATAAACAAAAGTTAATAACCATCAAATAAATATCAAACATTAATTGAAAAGTAGTGTAAGGATTATTACTTTAACATTATTTTAATTAAAACAAAATTAATTACAAAAATAAAATAAAATAACAAAACAAAAGCTATACCTTGAAAACAACTAAAAGAAAGGAATATATATATATATATACATCGAGTAACCATAGTGCATTAGGTTCTTTTGAAGTTATGTAATTTTTTAATATTCTAAATTCAAAGTATTAAATCAATAAAAATGAGAAAAACTGAGGATTTTAAAGAAAACTCAAAGAGATAACTCAGAGTGAGAAGAAATGATTTCACTTAAAAGGCTTCCCATATAAATTCATAGATTTATGAAATCTACAAGTCTCTGCGTAGACTAGGGCCAGGTATATGGCCTTTAGCCCCTTTAGACACAATGTACAATAAAAAGACCAAGCACGAAAAAGGAAGAAAGAAAGCTGAGCAAGAAGTGGAATGGAGCAATGAAGGTGAATCGCAAGGAGAAAACCTGCATAAGAAATTGATTAGCGCCAAATAAAATCTAGCTTTAATACAACAAACTAACAAGTAAATTGTTGCCTTGTGAAGGCCAGCAAGCTCATCCTCGCTTTATCCTTATCGTTTCTTCACAAGACCCCCTGTTGTCGACGATTCCGTCAATCTCCGTTGAATATGTAAAAGAAGAATGAATAGGAAGAGTCCTCACAGCACTCCAAGCATATCTATCTCTGAATTTTCTACCAGAGTTCTCTCTCAAAATTTTCTCTCTAAAAATATCTCCTTCAAAAAATTTTAGTCTTCCCAAAAAGTTATCCTCCTCTAGATGGTTGTGCGCTACTTCTTTTATACTTTTGATAACGGTTCTATAGGTTAAGTAGTTTTATAACTGGGTTTTGAACTCTTCGGAAACTTTCTTAATATATTATTAAGCAAAACTAACTTGTTTCTTTGAACTTTTATTATCAGCATATTACTAATATGTTTGCGCTTTCTTTAATAGTGTTTATAACTATTATTCTCCATCTGATATTTTGTGTGTAGCCTTCCTGTTTATTCCAACTGTATTCTCTAGATTGGACTGTATAAGAGTGAAATTGTTTATAAACTTTCCACTAGAAAAGTTACCATATGAAGATCTTGATACAGTAAATGCATGCTATGTGTCTTTACATTGCCTACATTTTGAATCACAATATGAGAGTGAGTTTGTATCTCTGTCAACCATAGATTTCCCTAGAGTAGTAAAAAAAACAACAAAATTTTTCATGATAGGAATGGAAATTGGTGTTGTAATCGAGTGAGCATTCCAAGTTCTACTCCAGCCCCCGCGCCATCTCCCACACTAGCATATGGTTTTCTTACCATTTTCCTCTCTATTCCCTGAAATTCAATCACTGAAAAATTGAGCCCATAAGTAATCATAGCTTGTTGAATGGAAGGACATACTTCTTATGTTGGTTGAGATTCGTGATGGCATTTGATCACATGGGTTGCTTCCTTGGATTCAAATATTCTAGAGTCTTGAGGTGAAGCACGTAAGCGAAAAACCAGTTGTGAAGGTAGGGAACCTGGAGGGTCTTCTTTCCCGTGCCTTGGTTTAATTTTTGAGAGATCATTCCATCAATCCTAGACTACTTTACAAGGCTCTTTTAATAGATCTATTTTTCTCTGGACACTTGTTTGTGTTGGATGGTGTAACAACATTTCTCGACAATTATAATAGTTTTAAAAGGGTCAACAAGAGAATCCATGGTATGACTTCCAAGATGCCCACGAACATGCTTAGTCTTGAAAATCATAAGCATCGAGTCAGTCCATATCTATTTGAAGAATCTATGCATGGTTATTTCCTTATCTTCACCGTCCTGTTACCATACGATTACGGTATATCCAAAACTCAAAGGATTGTGTCCCTTAGTCTGCTTCGCTAGATGTATCCAACATTTTCCATTACCCTCTGAAGGAGAAAGAACGTCAAAGACAATAATATCCATAAGAGTGGCATCAAAGGGATCTGCCAAAAATGTGAGGAACCCAGGTTTTAACAAAGCTCATACCTTCTGCCAGTTTTCATTGCAACAACAGCAGAGCCTGATCCAAATTATTTTTGGCATGAAATGAGAGAGAAGATATAATAAATAAATGTACAGAGATATCTCGAATATCCAATAATATAATAGAAATGTATCAAACATGCAACCATAAACACAGAGATACAATAATACACAATTTTCTATTAATGAGTGAAAATGTACAAAGACTGTGAAAATACAGAGTGAAAGACTCACTAGAATGGTGGTAGCTTATCTCTGAGAAGAGATGTGACAGCTACTCACATTTGCAAGAAGATGATTTTGAAATGAGGCTCCAAAGGCCTTTTTATCATAAATAAAATCCAAAACCCTAACCCCAGAAGATGAAAATCCAACAGTTTTGTGGACCTCGTTTTGGGTAGTTTGGTGTATCAACTTCCCAGGGGCATAACCTTGGCATACGATCTCCATTTGGGGCGAAAGATAGCTTGTTGGAAAGGTATAGTCAAGGATATTCATTTAGGGGGATCAATCAGAGCCTTCGACTATTTTTAAGAAGATCGATCCCAAAAAACCTTCATTTAGGACCTCAAAATGGCCCCAGAAGTTAAAAACTGCTAAAAATAGTAAATTACCAAAATTGTCAGAAAATTGTTTTGAGCCAGTTGGAAAAGGTGGGTGGCCACTGATATCCACCTGGATTAATCCTCCCTCCTTAGGAAGCAATGGTATCCATTGCATTGAGTTCCTGGGGAAGAGGAAAAAGCGTTTATGGAATTTGCATCATGATGAGTTGCTTGCCTTGTTGGAGAATTTGCGCTCCTTAGCTTGTCGAAGGTTGTCATGAACATGTGGCTGGAAGGGTTGGACCTTTTTAACCAGTCTATCTACATGAGATTCATGTGTACAGAAGGAATCTTTACAATTTTTTGCAATCTTTTCGACCTGCTTCTGTTGGATAGAAGGTGCTTGGGTCGAGACTGTAGTGGTTGTAGTATCCTTTTGTTCACATTTTGAACATATTGTGAAGAGCTGAATTTTTTAGTATGTGATACTACCTTGCAGAACTTTTTAGGTGGAACAATAGTCAAAAATACCTTTGGTATTCTGTAGATATGACCTCCCAGAGAAACAATGACACTACGGGGTCGAGACTCATAAACAACATGGCGCTTCCATGTATATGGTTGGCCCAAGAGAACATCATAGACATCCAATGGGGAAACATCAAATAATACCTCATCCTTGAAGGACTGGATTCCATATGGAAATCGACACTATTGGCTGACAATGAGATCTCGTGCCTGGGAAGCCACCCGATGTTGTATGGCTACGGGTGTGGTGTTGTCGACAATCCCAATTGTTTGACGACCTCTGCTGAGATGAGGTTATTTTGGCTTCTGATATAAATAATAAAATGTAGCGGGGTCCCCTTTACCACATTTGTGAATGAAAAATTCACTCCCCCTCTTCAGGATCCGTTGGTCCTTTTGGTTGAATTGTTGTGGTCGCGAAAATAGCAGTGGGGTCTGCGTCGATGATCTGTCTTTTACCAGTATTTTCATAATCAGATTTTGAATCATGGTTTGGCTCCTTGTCTTTGATCTCGGCCACCAATGAATGTTTTGAGCAACATTCCTCGGTGTTGTGCGAAGGGATTTTGTGGAAATCGCACCATTTTTCGGTGTCCTTCTTTGTCTTTCTATGACCCTTATTTTCCTGTGTCTTGGACTGGTTTTCAGGAGATTGTTTGTTAAGGTTGTCTTTATCATACTTTGGTTGTTGCATATTTGAAGACCCAAACTCTCGTTTGTTCTGGTGCTTAAATTTCTGCTTGATTTTAACAGCATATCGATAAGCAACACCGAGTGATGAGATGTCCAGAAAAAATATTTCAGTTTGGATGTATCTATGTAGAGCCCCATGGTATTTCAAAACCAAATGTCGTTCGGAGTCTTTGATACCCAGATTGGTGCGCAAGGTATGGAAGGTATTGGTGAACTCCAGAATTGCTTGGCTCCTCTCTTGCCGCAGTGTGGTCCATCTCATGTATTGGTCCTCATAGTTTCCAAAAGGGTAATATTGTTCCTTTACCGCATCCACAAAAAATTCCCAAGTGGGCTTGGCCCCATATATTCCAGACTCCTCTATGGAACTTTGATCCCAGTAAGTTTCCCACCAATTTTTAACATGGGGGAGATATTTAAGGAGTGTGAAGGTGATCTTTTCCCTGTCAAAAAAATTATGAATAGAGAAATAACCTTCTAACATATTTAACCATTTGTCTAGGGCATTTGCATCTATCTGACCTTCAAATACAAGAATATTAAAATTAACCTGTACCTTGAAAGGAGAGGTGCTTCCAAAGTGGTTGTTTTATGAATATGCTCCTATTGCTATCGGCAGGCGTTGAAGGATGTGGGAAAAATTCTCCATCATTTCGTCCCTCTGTCGTGTGAGAGCTTGCTCAAGCAACAAATTGATAGAATCCTCTGCTCCATCATTTTTATTTTCTTCCGACATGGAGGGTTTCTTGGGCGTGCGAGAGTGATTGTCTTCAAGAGAGAAAATATCGAGACCCAACTTGCTATAATTGGACCTCGTTGGGGACATACACTGAAAAACGGTCAAGAGCAGCCTACTCTAATGCCACTAATCCGGATTATTTTCGACACGAAATGAGAGTGGAGATATAATAAATAAATGTACAAAGATATCTCGGATATGAAATAATATAACAGAAATGTATCAGAGATGCAACCATAAACACATAGATACAGTAATACACAATTTTATATTAATGAGCGAAAATGTACAAAGATTGTGAAAATACAGAGTGAAAGACTCGTTAGAATGGTGGCAGCTTATCTCTGAGAAGAGATGTGACGGATACTCACATTCACAAGAAGATGATTTTAAAATGAGGCTCCAAAGGCATTTTTATCATAAATAAAATCCAAAACCCTAACCCCAGAAGATGAAAAGCCAACAGTTTTGTGGACCCCATTTTGGGTAGTTTGGTGTATCAACTTCCTGGGGGAGTAACTTTGGCATACGATCTTCATTTGGGGTGCACGATCGCTCGTTGGAAAGGTATCATCGAGGAGATTCATTTAGGGGGATCAATCAGAGCCTTTAGCTATCATTTAGAAGATCTGTCCCAAAAAACATTCATTTATGCCCTCAAAATGGCCCCAGAAGTTAAAAACTGCTAAAAATAGTAAATTGCCAAAATTTCTAGAAAATTGTTTTAAGCTAGTTGGAAAAGGTGGGTGGCCACCGATATCCACTTGGATCAAGATCGCCAACAGTTGTTATGTTTTTTTGACTCCTATTTCGTGTGGATATTTGGAATATGCCTAGCCATGACAAACTCCTCTTAAAACTTAGGCCCATACTCCGGCATAAAAGAAAGTTGGAAACTTCTAAGAACTTGCAACCTTCTTTAGAATTAACAATATATAGTTTATCAAGAAAATGATTCAGGTACCCTTGCATTGCAGTCTCAGTTCCATCGGATATATGTTGTAAGTGTCCTATTGTTGGATGAATGACAGACAATGTTGCAATGGAGGGAACATCTATGTGCCTTTGTAATCCTTTTGTAAAGTTGCAGGTGCCTCCTAGGGTGAACCGATCATTGTTCTATGTCGTGGTTAGTACCAAAATCATAGCCAAATTTGGGACCATCACCTGGTTTTTTCCACCTTCCTTTACATTTAAATCTGAGTCTAGAAGCAGAAATCTATTGCCCTATGCATTTCCATATTTGTCTCTAAGGCAAGCCGTTAAAATATCACCAGATGCAAGGCAACGAGCAGTGTGAGGATATCGTGGGTCCCTATAAATATCAATAGCATGAACACAACCTGATTAATAACAGTTGTTAACTCAGGTAAAGGTGCATATGCACCTTTTGTAGCAGCTACAGCGACAACAACTTCCTTTGGGTTTATATCTTTTTTTTTTGCAAATAACTTTCCTTTAACCAAATTCCGTAAAGATTGGAAAATTTCTTGCAAGTTACAAGGACGATTAGTTGATACTTTACATATAACCCTAGGGAGGTTGCTCATATTTCTTCTGACATTGTTTTCACAGAGATATCTTCATTCTCTACACCTCTCCTTGCAACTTGACCACCATTTATGACTTGTGTTGGCTTAACACAACTTGGACTGTGCCATTCATGTCCATTTTCATTGAACCCTTCATGTTGTCATAGGAAAATGTATTTGAATGTTTTGACGAACTTTCAGTAAATTTCAAATTATCCTTATTTTTAATTTTAACTGAAAATGTTGCTTTTTGTATCCCTTCTTCATTCTTGATGACGAGCGAAGGTAGATACATCGTTTGACCCTTTTGTTAAAATATAAATGTATTTTTTTTTTCTTGTATTGTTTCATGATTTTCTCCTTAAATACCATTTTGCATTTGACACCTAAGACCAATGAGAGGTGGTAATTTAATTTTGCTTGCATTGATTCATGCTTAAGCACACCTAGTATATGGTGGTATGAAACATATATAGTATACTAATATGTCCTTACTTTTCGCATGAGATGGTATTAAATTCATAACCACAAGATAACTTCACAAAATGATATGTTTGTTTCATGGCATGGCATGGGAAAATGTACCAAAATTAACCTAAAGACATGATAGTTTCGGTTAGCACTAAGAGTCACCCTCATATTGCAAGAGGATAAGCTCAGTACCCATCAAAATGTTTGTGGAGGTAGGTTTATGAGCGGAGGTCAAATGGAAAAAACTCAGTACAAGAATGTTTTAACACAAAAACTGGACAAGCAATGCATAGGGAGATGAGGTCCTCATTAACTTCAGTCAGTGGTTTAAGATTAAAGGTGAGCAGAAGGAAGACCTAGTGAGAGAGATGGACAAGTCTTCCATGATCATCCGACTTTCAAATAGCTTGGTGAAGAAAAACTCAGGTACAAGAGCACTCTTGAACTCAAGTTTCAGACACTGAAATATGTCACAGCAACATAACAATCAAACCTCCATTATGATGCGACTACAACAACTCGGTTGGATCCTCCATGCATGAGCATTTCAGCATAAGAAGAAACAAGGTAACAAAGAAAATTATTGAAACAGGTCACAACAACATTATAATCAACCCTACATTAAAATACAAATACAACCCTCATCTGGATCCTCCATGCATGAGCGTTTCAACAAATATTAAACAAGATGGTGAAAGAAACTAACTTCTATTAATGAGAAAGTCTCAAGTCTTATACAAAACCAAAGAACAGCTCTGTTTATCAAAAAATTACAAAATAGGGAGCTTTGCTCAACCATTTGATGACCTTAACAAAATCTTGAACTGATCTATTTATAATCAGATCAATTCACAATTGTCGGGAGTGTGATCTGGCCATCCCATTCAAAGCTTTATGTCTGTGCAGCCTTATGTCAAACTGCGCGTGTTTCCTCCTGTCAGACACAAGCTCATATCAGTATGGGCCTGCAAGAAGAAACCATCCATCGTGGTACCTCGGGCTGACAGTTCTTCCTCCTTGGCCATAGCTTCCAAGATTTCTATTTATGGACTAAGCTGAGGTTTCAGCTACCAATCCTCGCTCATTAACTGAATCCTTCTCGGGATTGGAGCACGGCGGGACGACTATCAGGTGGCCACCTATCATTTTTGGAAAATACATCACATGTGCACGTGATTTCGGGGCCGTCAAAATCGGTTTGGACTCACACCGCTTTCGGGCCCGAAATGCACCCTATTCTGCCATGTAGCCTCCCCACAATATCGTTTTCTATATTTCGTCTCACCTTTGGATTTTATCGTCTACGCAGCTTGTGGCACCGAAATGGTTTGTGACCGTTGATCTGATCCCAATCTACGATCTGGGCACACCTACTATTTTAGTGCTCCTGCTAAACTTTATCCACCTGCTAACTATGGAATCCCTCCAACTATGCTTGGCGGTAGCTCTAAATTGAACTGCACAAGGGATCTCTTCCGCTGCAAACTGCACTTGCATGCTCGCCTACGTTCCTAGCTATCAACTGTGACCTAGGACAACTTCATGTGATAACATTTGGCTCCATAGGGGATGGCATGCTCCCTCCGAGTTGCCAAGAATGTGTAGTTCCAGTGCCTTAGCTTTTGGGTCATGGAGTCTCTTATTCAAACAGAAAACAAAAAGGAAGTGGTAATTACAATGGTGGAAATCCAATCATGGCTTAAAGAAAATATTTATTCAGAAAGTTCCCAGTGATAGGGCCACCAAAAACTTTAGAATCCTCCAATCTCTGCAACTTATAGGTGTTATTTGAAAATACTTCAGAAATATTGAAAGGACTAATCCATAAGGCTTCGAATTTACCATGTTTTCCTTTGTCTTGCTTGGGGGCATCCCACTTGAGCACCAGATCTCCCAGCTGAAAATCGTCCTTGCTTTCCCTCTTGTCAAAAGATCATTTTATTTTATGTTGGTGATCTTGAGATTTATCGAGTAGTTTCTCCCTATCCTGTTGTACTTCTACTAGCTGATGTATCCTCCTAACCATAACATCAGGTTCTCCTTGGTAGTCCTGGAGAATTTTTTCCACAGGAAAGGCAAGATGAGTAGGAAAAATAGCCTCAACCCCATATACAAGATAAAAAGGGGAAACACCCAGTGACCTCTTTGTGGTGATTCTGTCAGACCATAATGGAAATTTCAGCTTTGAGTCCTAGGCTTTCTTGTTGTCTTCTAACAATTTATTGATGATCTTTATGAGGCTCTTGTTAGAGGACTCTGCCAAAACATTTCCCTGGGGGTAGTAAGGGGTACAATGGATTAGTGTAATTCCATACTGTTCACAGAACTTGATCAATGGTTCAACTCTGAAGGAGGCAATATTGTTTGTAATAATCCTGCTTGGACAACCAAATCTGGACATGATATCCTGAAGAAAGCCAATGAATACCTTGTGGGAGGAACTTGTTTTAGGAATGGATTATATCCACTTTGTGAAATAATCAGTGGCAGTCAAAATCCACCTGTTCTCACCACTTGAGGCTGGGTGGATTTCTCCAATAAAGTCAAGACCCCATTGTTGAAAAGGTCCAGAAACAACCACAGGTTTCAGAGGCAAAGATTTAATTTGTTGCTTCCCAAAAAACTTTTGGCATTGGACACAAGCTCTAATATTTGCACAAACATTAGTGAAAACGTTGGGCCATAAATATCCAGCTCTGAGGATCTTATAAGATATGGTCCTCCAGAAATGATGTCCCCCACATAAGTTGTCATGAAAATCAATTATGGCCCTTTGGGCCTACTGTGGATTTAGACATCTCAAAAGAACTCCAAGAGGATCTTTCAAATACAAAACTTGATCAATGATATAATATTTAATTTCTTTGAGTTTCAAATCTCTCACTTTGTTCTTATCCAATCCATCAAGAGGCCGCAACTTCTGCAGAAAATATATGATGTCCTTGTACCTGGTGCATTCTGCCAAATTGAGGCTGACATGAGTCTTTATCAACAACCTCATCTTGTTGATTTTCTGAGTTTGTGTTCATGAAATTAACTCGTAAGGCCTTGTAGTTTGATTCAGCCAGCAACATGGCTAAACCTTATCCTTTTACCAATTTAGCGGGCTTCATTTCAAGGTCAAATTCCATAATTTTAGCAATCCATTTGCTTCTCTTCCCATCTATGTTAGGTTGGATCAATATCTCTTCTACTGAGCCTGAGGGAACATATGCAACAATATTTGAATGCATAACATATATTCTGAAAGACATGAGTGATTTAACCAAAGCATATGCCTGCTTCTCCATGATATCATATCTCATTTCTGCATCCCTCAATGCTCTACTGAAAAAGGAAATAGGTTGCTCTAACCCCTCTATATTTTTTGTGTCAAAACAATAGCCAATGTATCAAATGAGGAAAAATAAAATATCAGAAATTCCTTAGAATAGTCATGGTTGATGAGCATAGGTGCTTCAATCAAAGCCCTTTCAACTTGGCCAAAATAATCTTTGGAATCAACAGTCCATTTCACCTCACTTCCCTTTCTAAGCATGGTGGTAATGTGTTAACCAACTCAGCGAAATCAGAGATGAGCCTTCTTAGAAAAATGATTTTACCCAAGAAAGACAAAACCTCTTTCTTGGATCTGGGAAAAGATAAGGACTGGATGGCCTCTACTCTGCTTGGATCAATTCTTACCCCTTTTGTTGACACAATATGCCCCAATAATTTTCCCTCCTTCATAGAAAACAAAGATTTCTTAGGATTGAGGGAAAGACCAAACCTTCTACACTTCAGGAATACCTTCTTCAAATGATGATAATGTTATTTGTCAGACTTTGAGAACACTGTAATGTCATCCATATAGATGACTACGAATTTTTCTTTCTCCCCAATAAAGGCAATGTCCATGGCTTGTTGGACGGTTTCTCATGCGTTCATCAATCCAAAGGGAATTTTGGCATACATGAATGTGCCCCAAGGAGTAGTGAAGGTTATCTTCTCTCTATCTTCAGGAAAGACAGATATTTTATTGTAGCCAGAAAATCCATCAATCATAGACATCCTAGATGAGCCAATCACTCTCTGAAAAATGTGCTCCAGCTTTGGCAAGGGGTAGTTATCCTTTTTAAATCTCCCATTCAAATTCTTGAAATCTACACACAAGCTGATTTCCCCATTTTTCTTCCTTACAGGCATCAAGTTACCCACCCATTCTGAATATCTCAAAGGAATGATGATTCGGGCATCCAACGGTTTTTTCACTTCTTTTCCATAATAGGTAGCAGCATGGGATTTATCTGTCTGTTTTTATTCCTAAAAGGCTTGGCCTCCTCTTTCAAAGGGATCTTATGCTCAATAATGTTTGTGTCATAAGTCCTTAGATCTTCATATTTCCAGGAAAACACATCTACAAACACTTTCAAAATATTGACATATTCTGCCCTTTGTTCCTTTGACAAACTGCTAGACACTTTAACATACTTTGGGTCCTCTTATGTTCCTAAATTGCATTCAGTCACACCAGAATATTCAATTGAACTTTTAATCTTTACAACAACATCATTTCTCTCAAAACATCTTTCCAGGAGGACAAGTCCTTTTAGAATATGGTTACTGGGCAATTGAACAATATGATGGTCAACAATTTTATTCAGAAAAATATCAGCATGAGGGATTTTGCAAGATACCAGATATATAAAATATGCAGAACATAAATAAAATGCTAGAAATGGAAGAATAACAGTAAAATATCCAGCGTAATCTTCACAATACACAGAAATGATATAACAGTAGCAATAAAAATATCACTTTGATTCGGAAAGCAATGTTCACAGGCCTCTTCGAGGGGGCAACCTCCAATCGAGCAGCGCTCTGTTACAATAATCTCCAAGCTAGGGTTTTCATACCCTCGACCCTTATTTATACTAAATATGTCTATTAAGAGAAGCATCTAGAGGAAGATCCTTCTAGAAGCGGAAGCTTCTATTAGGTATTCTTACATCCGCCTTATTCTATTTTATTGAAAGGCCTTATTAATATTGACCTTTATTATATCCAAATACATTGATCTACCTATGTGAAGGTTAGGACCTTAACATGTCCGCCCCCTTAAAAACAGCCTTGTCCTCAAGGCTTGAGATGTGGAAACTGCTGCAGAATGGTAGTTGGTTCCCAAGTGGCATCTGTTGGAGTCATATCTTTCCACTGTACTAGCACTTCCTTGATGGTTCTATGACATAGGCGATGCTCACATTGGTCCAAAATTGCTTCTGGTTGTAGCTAAATGGATCCTTCTTCAGCTAAATCTGGAAGGTTGGTTTGAATTTGGCACCTGGTTCCAATCACCTTCTTCAAGCATGAAACATGAAAAACAGGATGTAGCTTCGACTGACTGGGCAGAGCTAACTGATATGCAACTTGTCCCACACGCTTGAGAACTATGTAAGGGCCATAAAATTTGGGTGCTAGCTTCTGACATTGCTCGGCCTTGAGGGAAGTTTTCTTATATGGTTGCAGTCGTAGAAATACCTGATCCCCTTCTACAAATTGATGTTCGGAGCGACCTTGATCTGCTTGTTGCTTCATTCTATTCTGGGCCATGACCAAGTTCTCTTTAAGGGTATGAAGGATATCCTCTTGGACTGTAAGTGTTTGGTCAACTGCCTGGACCTTCGAGGTACCTGGTAAGTATGAGAAAACTGAAGGTGGCTTCTGTCCATATACTGCTTCAAAAGGAGTCATGTGAGCGGTTGTATGGTATGTGGTGTTGTACCACCATTCGGCGAGGGGTAACCATTGAGCCCACTGGTGTTGTTTTTCAGAGGCAAAGCACCTCAGATATGTTTCCAAACACTTGATGACAACTTCCGTTTGACCATCTGTCTGGGGATGATAAGCTGAGATGAGATGCAATTGTGTGCCTTGTAGCTTAAATAGTTCTTGCCAAAAATTGCTTGTGAAAGTTGGGTCTCGATCAGAAACAATAGAGTTTGTCATACCATGAAGCTTGAAGACCTGATCCATGAAAATTTGAGCCACCATGGATGAAGTAAATGGGTGGTGAAGAGCACAAAAATGAGCATACTTGGAAAGGCGATCCACCACCACCATTATGACTGATTTATTCCCCTATTTGGGTAAGCCTGTAATAAAGTCCATAGAGATATCCTTCCAAATAGCAGGGGGAATCGGAAGCGGTTGGAGGGTGCCTGGAGATTTGACTGTTTCTCTCTTGTTGCGTTGACACACCTCACATTCAACCACAAACTTACGGATGTCATGTTTCATACCATCCCAGAAAAAAGAACGTTTCACTCGGTCATATGTTTTGGTGAACCCTGAGTGCCCCACTGTGGGTGTAGCATGAAGCTCATAAAGTACTGTGGATTTGAGCTTGGATTGTTTACTTAAATACAAGCGGCCTTTGTATCGAAGCTCATCCTGGAGCCAGGAGTACCCTGGGGGATTCTGAGCCTTGTTCTACATTTGTTGGATCAGATGCGAACTTTTGGGGTCTTGAATCCATTCCTGGTGCACAGCTTGGAGCCAATCGGGTACAATGAAGGAAAGAGAAAAAAGGGATCCTTCGTCTTCATATTTCCGGGACAGTGCATCCACCATGACATTGTCTTTTCCCTTCTTGTAAATGATCTCATAATCATATCCAAAGAGCTTAGTGACCCATTTTTGTTGCTCCTGGGAGGAAATGCGTTGTTCCATAAAGTACTTGAGGCTTTGATGGTCGGTCTTAATTTGGAATCGTTGCCCCAAGAGATAAGGAAGCCATAATTCAATGGCATGCAGAATCACCAACATTTCTTTTTCATAAATGGGTTTGTCCATATTCCTTTCAGACAGTTTCTTGCTAGTGAAGGCCAAAGGGCGACCCTCTTGCATAAGGACAGTGTTGATTCCTTTCCCTAAGGTGTCACATTCCAACACAAAGGTCTTTGTGAAGTCGGGAAGGGCCAGAACCGGAGTGGTGCACATGGTCGTCTTCAAGGCTTGAAAAGCTTGAGCAGCTGTTGGAGTCCAAGTGAAAGAGTTCTATTTGAGGAGAGTCGTGAGAGGTGTTGCAATCTTTCCGTAGTTCTTAACGAACTTGAAATAATACCCTGTGAGGCCCAAAAATCCACGCAAGCTTTTGAGAGTCTTTGGGTGCGGCCAGTCTTGCATAGCTTCAATCTTTTTCGGGTCCACCCTGACGCCATCCTTTCCCACCAGATGACCCAAGTATTCTACTTCTGAGGCACCAAAAGCACATTTGGACTATTTCAGGAAAAGTTGGTGCTAAGAAAGTAGGAGGAGAACTTGATCCACATGAGTAAGATGGTCTCTCCAGGTTTTTCTATAGATGAAGATATCATCAAATAAAACTAAGACAAAATGCCAGAGAAAAGGGCGAAAGACATGGTTCATGAGGCTCTGGAAGGTGGAGGGGGCGTTACACAACCCAAAGGACATGACCAAAAACTCATAGTGGCCCTCATGAGTGTGAAAGGCGGTCTTGGGAATGTCAGCCTCTTTCATACGTATCTGGTGATAGCCCAATCGAAGATCAAGTTTGGTAAAGAATTGGGCGCCACTCAATTCATCCAGGAGGTCATCAATGACAAGAATGGGAAATTTGTCTTTGATGGTCAGTTTGTTGAGAGCACGAAAGTCAGGACACATTCTCCAAGAACCTTCTTTCTTCAGTACCATGACGACTAGAGACGAGTAAGGGCTCATACTAGGATGGATGACGCCGACAGTAAGGAGTTCCTGGACCATTTTTTCAATTTCATTTTTTTGTGCAAAGGGGTGGTGATATGGACGGATATTGGGGGGAAGGCTTCTTGGGACAAGGGGAATAGAATGATCATGAACACCTCGGGAAGGAGGGAGTCCTTGGGGAGTGGAAAATACCATTTGATGTTTAGAAAGGAGGGCTTGGAGGTCTTGGGGTACTAGGGGTGTCTCTGTGGCTTGTATGGCGTGGAGTTGAGCAATGACACCAGAATGACCTTTTTTGAGTA
Organism: Picea engelmannii; assembly: GCA_009831015.1. Lineage (NCBI taxonomy): Eukaryota > Viridiplantae > Streptophyta > Pinopsida > Pinales > Pinaceae > Picea > Picea engelmannii. The sequence goes on from ML784964.1 coordinate 212,644, forward strand.
GTTTTTCCATGCGATGAGAACTGATGATCTCAGGTGAACCAGAAGTGATGCCTTGGAATTTATATTTGTGGCCTCCTTGGTCGAATTTCATGGATAAGTTCTTAAAATCCATGAGAATGGGACCCAAAGTTCTTAGCCAGTCTACACCCAACACAATATCGCAACCACCCATCTCAATAGCAAACATATGGGATTTTAGGTGGTAGTCACCGATTTGGAGACGCACATTTTCACAGTGCCCTCCACATTTCATAGAACCACCATTGGCAATCATGATTTGGAAATTGTTGACAGCATGGATGTAGCAATGGGTTTCTTGGGCAATGCGACGATGAATAAAATTGTGGGTGCTGCCACTATCAACCAGAATGATGACCTTTCGGTGATTTATTGAACCAATTAACTTGAGGGTTTGGGGGGCCAAGAAGCCAGTGAGAGCATTGAGGGAAATGATTGGTTCCACTTCGGGAGGGTCGGAGGGAGGGTTTATGTCAGTGACTTCTAGTGACTCAGGCACAAAGGGAGTGTCATCATCCTCTTCCGAAACATCCTCAGAGATGGCCATAAAAAGATTTTGTTCATTACATTTGTGGAAAGGGAAATATTTGTCATCACAATTATAACAGAGGCCTTTGAGTTGTCGTTCGGCCATTTC
>ML784964.1:249245-262711 GCA_009831015.1 Picea engelmannii
GAGGTAATCCCTTGAACCAGAGTCTCACTTCTCCTTCAAATGTGTGTACTAAAAGCCTCATATATACATCCTCGTGTTCTCCTCCAGCCACATCAACAAATTCTTCAAAGAATCCCAAATGTTCTACAACTGTCACATCATTCTCCCCATTGAATTTGGGTAAACTTTTAACATAATTATCAGGGAGATCATTTAGATTAGTTGGTAATTCCAAAGGGGCATACCTAGCAACTACTTTACTAAAAACTATGGGAGGAGGAGGTGGTGGTGGGTTTCCCTGTGCACCCCCTTGAGGGATATTGTGAGCCATACTTGATTTTGGAGATGGGATGTGAGATTCAAGATGTAGATTGTCAAAAATCTCCAAAGATTGCTCAACTAAAGTTTTAATAGCTTCAGGAAAATAGAAACGAATATTGGCAAGATAGTAATAAGGTGAAGAATACTTCAATATAGGTGAATAAGGAACTTCAGGTAATATTTGGAAAGAAGTATTTTCTTCTTTGGAATGATCAGAATAAATGGGAGATATAATAGTAGAAGAGTCAAAATATGATGAATAATCTTTTGCAAATTCAGGGATAGAAACCCTCGGTTCAAGAAGGATAAACTTAGGCCTGGGATAAATAAGGTCAGGTATTAGTGATTCCTCCTTAACCTCCAAATTATAAACTCCTTCTTTAGTATGAAAAGGGTTGTCTCCAAAAATAGTTTTGTTTGAAGATTGATTTTTACCTTTCAAGTCGTATAATTTAACCTCGGTCGGTTCAATCTCTAGACTTTCTAATTTTATATCTGGAGTACTAATATGTGAATCAATGAAGGAAGTTTTTGTTTCAGAAATTTTGTCTTGGAATAGCTTACAACACTAGTTATTGATTCATCGATACTAACTACTTCTTCAAAAGTTTTAGTATGAATCTTAGATGCATCAACTTTAAATTCAGAAGTTACTAGTTTAGGCTCAACAATACTAATGAGAAGAAGTAATATTAGATTGAATTGTTTTGGGATAATAAACCTTACCTGTTAATGCGGAAGTTTTTATTTTATAGCCCTTAGGCTTCAAGATTTTTTTTGGATCTGAGACAGGTGTAGTTTTTTTTTGTCTGGATTCTACCTGGTATTATTTCTCTCGAATGCCAGCTTTGAAGTAGTGAAGTTGCCAATAAAATTAAGTAGGGCCTTGAGAGTGTAGAGTCGTCGGGTGAATTACTAAAGAGCCTTATGATGTATGATTTATGTTCACCCTACAAAATTAGATCTAATCTTTGGCATACCCCAGGGAAAATGTGCTTTCACTTTTGTCCCCGGCAATGGCACCAAAAAGATGTTAGTCCTGAGATTTGTTCTAGGCTCATAGAACAATGTCAAGCATCTCAATATAATGATAATTGATTTGATACTTCTTTTCATCCTTTGAATAATAGTGAAATTTCAATAATCTATTCATCAGAATTACAGAGGCAATATCATTTTCTTTAAGTCTTTTATAAATAATCAAGAGATGGAAGGAAGAATACACATAAACAAAACTGAGATATAAAGTAAGGTATCTAAGTTTGATAAATCTTACTTTAATTCCAATAGAAGGAATATCATATGTGTATCTAAATTATGAAACATATCAATGAATAATAAAAAAATATGTAGATGTAGGTCTTACTCTACTCATAATAGAATAGAGGAAAGTATATACCTGAATAAATGTTCAATAGATAAATTGTAGTAGAAGTTTAATACTAAATTGTAGCCATTCATAACTTAAACACAATACTCTGAAAAAGATGAATTATGATAACATGAGCAACAACGCAGAGAAAGAACATAACTCAAAGAAATGAGAAACATAATCTCATGTATTTCTACAGAAAATTTATATCCTTATTGATTACAATTTCTGTAGTCTTAAGTGAAATAGACAAACTAAATCCCAAAACTTAAGGAACAAATTTGGAATCCCTGATTTTTCTCCATATTGTTGGCCAGGTCATTGGATTTGTGCAAATTGTTCCCACTCTTGATTTAGAGGATATTTGCATGTTATCATTCTTCTATAATCTTTCTCTGGCTCGTTACATGCTTCATATGTTGGAGTAGTGTAGTATACCTAGAGAGCTAATATGGGGTACCTAGGGAGGTACCCAATGGGAATGTGGTTATGTATTATTAGTGGAATTCATTTAATATATGAGAATGTGATCATTCAATGTAAGGTGGACTAGGTCCGTTATATTAATAAAGGCTCACTATGGTAGTTAAATGTAATAAATGTGATAAGACGCTCTAGAAGGTTCCTAGGAGATAGAGAGAGTTATATAAACAAGTGTAAGCAATGTAATGAAACATAGTGAAGAATATTGTGAATGTATCAAGCATTGCTTGAGGAGTGTTATCCTTCCTTAAGGATTAATATATGGTGTTACCCTACCTCAAGGGTTTTGTCTACATTTTTGTGTTGAGTGTGTTAGTGAATGGTTTGGTGTTTATTATTGGTTTAATTTGATATTTATCTTCAGATCTATTCAGGTACTTAACAATTGGTATCAGATCACTTTCCTTGGAAAGAAGTTTGGGCAAATATTTTTATTTTTTGTGTATTTATTTTTTCGAAAAAAAAAAAGAGGGTTGTGATATTACGAACGATTTATGTATGTTTTGGTGCAAAATTTGAAACAAATGTTTGAAAATATGGGTTTCTCTCAAAAAAAACACCCAAGTTTAAAAAAAAAAAAAAAATCGTCTGAAACGGAGTCCGAGAAGTCAAGATATTTGCATTTTAAAATCTGCAAGTTTCAGGGTTTTTTTTCCGCAGACGGCCGCGTGATTTTTATGATTTATGTAGTATATGAGGTTGAATTTTTCAAAACAAATTGCATATCTAAGTTCCTCTCACAATTTCACCCAATTTCAGAAAAACAAATCGTCCAAATCGGAGCTCTGGAAGTGAAGATATCACTGATTTAAAATCAACTATTTTTGGGGGGGGGTTTCGTGACGGCAGCGGGGCTGCAGAGTTCATAAATTTTCATAGGGTGCTCAGATTGTTACCAAATCAATGCCATTGAATAAATTATTTTAAGAGATTTCTTTTGGTATATTTTATGTGGTGTTTCCAATGGCTATTTCCTCTCAAACCCTTGAAGAAATTCTACAGATCATTGAAGCATTCAAAGCTCAATTGTATGACACATTGTATGGCACATTGCATGGAACATTGCATGACCCTGCAGATGGCCTCAATGATAGTTTTCATAGTATTCAAGATTCAATGGATAGCATGCAACAGAGACTTCTTATGGCATACATAGGGGATGAATATAATTAAGAAATATATGCTTGGTATGATTTTGAGGCTAATTGTGATGATTGGTATATGGATAGTTGTCATTTATGGGATGACAACCACTTCCATCTTTTATTTTATTAATATACTCCACCTTATGTAGAGAACATCAATGTGACACATCAGAAGCTAGTTATGATTACCAGTATCCAGCCTACATATTCTACAATGATATTGTTCCTTCTAGATTCAACTTTGACCCTTTCCCACTATGTGGATGGATATTATTATTTGGATCCACATGATGGGTTTCAGTATTGGGAGAATCATTTTCAGTTGCTTATTGGGTGTTGATATCTTCCATGTGGAGTTCACATGAGAAATTGGACATGAAACCCTGGTTTACAATGGCGGTTCGACTACTTCAGCATGGTGGTTTCCATTTCTCAATGGGACCCTGGTTCTCTAGTCTACTTAAGCACTATGGTCCACACTTATCCATGGGAACCTGGTTCTTTAGTCTACTACAACACTATGGTCCACACTTATCCATGGGACCCTGGTATATGGTTGTACATCAAGCGTTGAGGACAACGCTTTCATAAGGGGGATGGAATGTTAGGTAGCTAGAGAGGTAGTGGGGGGGGTAGCAGAGGGCCCATAATGATAATGGTGGAGGTCATTCAATGTAAGGTGGACTAGGTCCACTATATTATTAAATAAGGCCCACTATGATAGTTAGATATAATAAATGGGCAATTAGATAAAATAAATGTTCTAGAAGATTCCTCCTCTAGAATGTTTTTAGGTGATGGTAGCACTATATAAAGGGGTTTAAGAAATGTAATGGGATATGAAGAGAAGTATTGTATTTGGAGCGGTAGCTCATTGTAGGAAGCCCCTCAAAGAGGCAAGTGAACAGGAGAGGATCCCTTCCATAATAGGATCCATTGTATGGTGTTTCCCTACCTCAAGGATTTTGATATAATAAAGTGGTTGTTTTCTTTATTGTTCTATATATCTTGAGTGGTGATTGTATTCAGATATCTTTGTTACTATTGTAGTATTTTGTATCCAAGTATTTGGTACTTAATAATTGGTATCATGGCACTTTCCTTGGCCAAAGAAGGGAAGATTTTTTTGCTATTTTTTTAGATTTTTTTCTAAGGAAAAAAAAAAAGGTTGCACACTTCAGGTTCAGATCTGAAACATTCTGAGCTGAATTTGGCAAGAAAAAAATTGAATATTTGAATTCCTCTTGGAAAAATACCCAATTTCAAAAAAAAAATTAGCTGACACATAGTCTGGGAAGTAAAGTTATAAGCATTTTAAATTCAACAGTTTTTCAGAGTTTTTTCTGGAAAAAGACGCGATTTTCTACAGTAAGTTATTTCTACACCCTAGTTTTTGTTGAAGATTTATTCTAAGCATGATATTTTTTACTGGAAGAGATGATGGCCCTAGTATTGAAGAATTTATACAATCTCACAAGTCATTATGGGAAGGGCAGTGGAAATCTTTTGTAGACTAGGGTTTCAAAGGTGATGCTCTCATATGGTGGAAATCATTTCAACATTCTGAGTGGATGTCACTTTCTGAGGAAGCACTTGAAAAATTACTTTTAGACAAGTGGTCTCATACAAAGAGTTAGGATAAATACATCACCAAGAATTTATTTTCATGTGGAAAATCTATATTACAAGTTCATGGTTGTATTCATAAAGAAAATGTCATTGTTTCTATTAACCCTAGTTGCAAACAAAATTTTATCAATATTCAGTTGGTTAATAGATTGCAAGTTCCGACAAAGAATATTCAAAATACATAGGTTGCAGGTGAAAATGTTAAACTTTTTAAATATTTGAAGCTCGGTATGGATAAATATGTGTTGCATTCAGATTTTGAGGCTCTAGATATGGGTGATGAAGACATTGTTTTGGGATATCCTTGGATAGAATCAGTGGGTACGATTAATATTAATGTGCAAAAGAAGTTTCTAAAGCTTTGGTACAAGAAAAAGAAAATTGCATTGCAGGATGTGTCTCTTAGTAAGAAATATGGGCACATGGAAGCTAGTAAAGAAGTTATTGTTGAGTCTGAAGTTGAATCAGAGGAAGAGTCTACAGAAGGAGATGAAGCAAAATTAAAGGAAGGAAATAATCAGGAAGCTAAGGAGGTCATTGACTCAAAGGCATAAAGTGTTGCATAATTGAAGAAAAAAGAACATATTCCTACAATTGTTTTATATCGCCATCCACATCATATAGAGACACAACCGTCATCAAGGCAAGGATGTGTGCATCAACACATTTATGCACCAGTAGGGCACCAAACAATAAATCGATCAAGAGGTGCACGGAGGACTACCGAAACTATGGGAAGAGCTCGGTCTATAGAAACAATCCCATGCCAACCCCGACATGATGCAGAGCAAGATCAGGGTGGTAAGGCAGCATATGGACATCATGTTCGACTTCCATTGGGATGGATGGATGGTCGTACTTGGTACCAGTTGGCTACATTGCTTGGCCGTTCATATTATACGGTTTCTTCTCAAGTTTTGAGGACGAAACATGTGGAGGGGGATGGAATGTAGTATACCTAGAGAGGTAATATGGGGTACCTAGGGAGGTACCCAATCGGAATGTGGTTATTTATTATTAGTGGAAGTCATTTAATATATGAGAATGTGGTCATTCAATGTAAGGTGGACTAGGTCCACTATATTAATAAAGGCTCACTATGGTAGTTAAATGTAATAAATGTGAGAAGGCGCTCTAGAAGGTTCCTAGGAGATAGAGAGAGCTATATAAACAAGTGTAATCAATGTAATGAAACATAGTGAAGAATATTGTGAATGTATCAAGCATTGCTTGAGGAGTGTTATCCTTCCTTAAGGATTAATATATGGTGTTACCCTACCTCAAGGGTTTTGTCTACATTCTTGTGTTGAGTGTTCTAGTGAATGGTTTGGTGTTTATTATTGGTTTATTTTGATATTTATCTTCAGATCTATTCAGGTACTTAAAAAGTAGTTTGAAATAGATTTCTCAAATGTCATAATAAAAATAAGTCATCATCTAGAAGATCAAAAATGGTTTGACCTTTTAATATCCCAGTAACTCCTTTGAACTTATTAACATTTTCTCTTGCTGAGATCAATAATTGTTGATATTCTGGTAGAGAGAAAAAAATTCCCTTTTTACTATAGTATTCGGGTAATCCCATTTCCACCATCTTTTTATAATGATCTTTGTACCATTGCACATTTCTTTGGAGGTGAATAAGTTTACTTTGAACTTGTTGAATTAAGTTCCTTTTAGTAAGAACTTTTTCAAAATCCATAATTGTACTTGTTCTATCTTTAACTCCAAATTGGTTTAATTCCTCTTTTGTCTTGGAATTAAGAACTTTGATGATTTTGTTGGAAACTTGAGGCTTCTCTCCTAATTATTGTTCATCCATTGCAATGTATTTTTCAACTTTCTTGACCAAGTTAGCCTCTTCCTCCATTATTATAAATCATTTCCACATCTTATTCACCTGTTCCATAATTTTATCCCAAATTATATGTCGTGCTCCCATTAAATAGGGTTTTCCAGAAAGCTTGTTCTTCAATGTATCATACTCTTCATGCAATTTTTCTTTTGATCCATGTATCATTTTGAGTTACCTTTCCTTTTCCCTAATATGCTCTTTCAAAATATTGATCTTAGTTTCATAAGTTGAAACTATCCTTCTTGATTCATCTATATGAATCTCTTTATCATATAGATCAGTTAATGCCCTGGCTAATTCCTATGAACTACCTGCAAATGTGTCATCTGAAGATGATGAGGCTATTCCTTGTTTGAGTACTTGTATTTGTTATTTTAGAGAGAAAATTTGTTCATTTCGATTTGTTATGACTTCAATCAATATTTCCTTTTCCTTCTAAATGGCCAAAATCTATGGGGTCATCTTTTGAATAGGCTCTTCATTTGTAGCATCATCTCTTATTTTAACTATTTTTTTCTCTAAATCATCTATTCTCATATGCTTCACTCTTGAACTTGTTTGTTCCTGCTTCAACTATTGTTTAAGATGATTATTCATTTTCTGCAATCTTTGTAAGCTAAGAGTAGTCTTCAAAACATCTCTATTGACTATATCCCTTGTCTGGTTATGTAGGCCCATTTTGTTTGTTAAGGGAATGTCATCAAGATTTGGAGAAAAGTTAGTTTCCTTATAATTGTCATGTCCTTGAATGCTTGGACCAAATGATTCTAATATTGCCAAATTTAACCTTCCTTTTTCAAAGTTGATTCCAGATAACAATCTTGTACCTGGAGAACCCTCATTTAGCGTTTGGCTCCAAAGCTTTTTAATTTGTTCATTCATGTTTTTCATATCATCATATTTGGAAAATACACTTTGTGGCTTGATATCTGCGGACCCTTACCCCATTGGCTTCATGAATATTGATGGAAGAGTGTTTATTGAGTAAAGAACTTATTTTTTAATCGTTCCCAGTGTTCTTGTCTCTGGTTGAGCTTCTTCTTCTTGACCATCATCTATGATCTCTTCAATTTTAGATTTATTGATTGATGAACCTTTTTATGTTTCTAGATCATCTTGAATTTCCCAATTATGACTCCTTTTCAATGCCTTTTCTTGTTATATAGGTGTGCCAATATTTACTTCTTGAGTTGATTGATTCTCTTTTTTTATTTGTCCCTCAAGAATTTTTTGCAATTCCTCCCAAGTATCCATATTTCTAATATGTTCAAGATTAGGTTTGTTTTGATGCTTATATGTTGAAATATCAATCTCGAGTCTTTTGTTATTAATAACCCCTAAAGGGTCATATTGCCAAGTTTTCCCTTGTTCAAATCCTAATTCATGTAACATTGTTTCCATCACCTGCAATGCTGACCTATTATGCACAATAAAAGGTCCAATCTCCCTTTTGGGCTTAAAATTAGTCTTTTTTCTTCTGGGAATAAATGAACCTCATCAGCATTAACACTTTGCCTTATGAATTCTAAAGAACAAATTCTCATGGTTAATAAACTTGGAAGTTTAAAAGGTTTAACCTTTGCACCATATATTCTTATCTCTTTATGTTCTTTGAAAAGGAACCAATCTCCTAACTAGGTCTCTAAAGATTCATGCAACAACTTTTTAATCTGTGAAAAAATTCTAGGGGGACTATGCTCATGTGTTGGCACAGGGGAAGACCCAGGGTTCAACGCTTCAACAATGCACCAACAAAACCCTAACTATCGGCCCTTTCGGCAACACCTGCGAAGAAGATGAAGTCTCACCCGAGGTAGAGGCAGGGGTGGTTGCAGGACTCCAGTGTTTGCAACCTTATCTCAGACACAGATATGTGATTACAACACCTTAATAGAACACTTAGTGGTTTTTATTCATTAGTACTTAACCTTTGTCTACAGCAGAAATAAACCCTAATTACAGTGCAACGCAGTATTCAACAAGATTCAACACATCCAAGCACTAAGCACATCAACATAGATCAGATCTAACATCTTATTCACATCATTAGGCACTAAGTTATCATATTCATCTAAGCATACATCATTGCACTAAACATTAATCATATGAGCCATAAAACAACCATAATGCACAAAGCAACCACAACACGGGATATACGTGGTTCACCCCCAGCCTGGGGCTACATCCACCAACTCTTCTTCTCTTTATTGTCTTCTGTCAATATTATATATGCACAGAGCCACAAGTTCTTACTCTCCATAGGACAAGATATGTGCATGCACCTCGCCAAATCCTCCTTCCCTGAGCTAGGTTACAGCACTAAGCCTTTACACAGTCACTTGCACTTATCCTTGCAAGTCTCACACAGTATGCACAAAGTATTTACAACTATCACTTTCCCTTAGCACCTAGCATCACACAGATGTCTATATTCTCCCCTCTTACATTGCCTAGACATATATTTATACATTACAAAAGGGCCTAAACATGGGTAAACCCATGTGTCGACATCCCCATACCCGTTACATAAGCCCAAAACCCAAAAATCCCTAAAAAGGGGTCGAGATCCTGCAATCTCCACTTCGACTTGCGCTCCGCCTTCGACAGCCTGTCGAAGTCCAAAAATAGGTCAAACCTGACCAAGGATATCCAAAACTTTGTCAAGGGCCAACAGGCCCCCAACACTCACATATGACTCGTCCTGAGTCACTCTATTCTGGGTAGCTCCACCTTAAAATCCTCGATCCTAGCTCGATCTGCTTCGACCTGCTGCCTCGCCAAGGCCTCATGCTCGATGAACTCTTGAATAACTGCCTCATTCATAGGTACCTCTAAGCATTGTTCTACTAAAGTGACTACTTGTTCCAGCTCTGCTCCTCAGCCTTGAATCTCCTCAAACAATTGGCAAGCTTCATCCTGGACTAGTTGGAGACTCTGAGTCACTTCCATGACTTTGCTTTGTATGGTATGGACCTGATGTTGAGTAGTGCGTCGTTCATGGGATCATTTCATTCTTTCAACTGTTGACAGGAGCTTCAACTGCGCCTGTACTGATGTTGCTTATTGATTTTCCTACTGAAGTTGCGACTCCAGTGTCTTCAGTTCAGGGTCCTCAGTAAGTCGCTTATAATTCTATGCAATTCTACTGCCAAGTTGTTTACATTCCAAAGATAATTCTCTGATCCTCTCAACTGCGCTCTGGGCAGTGGATTCTCTTTGGTCTCTCACGTCCTGTGGAGTACTTGGTACTATTTGTATCTCTAGATCTGCTATTCTATGTTGAAGTTGTTAGATGGCTTCAGAAAGTTATGCTACTTCATGCTCCACTGGGTCTTCCTCTTTTTTCTCTAAGCCTGTCATAGAGCGAAGTGCTCTGTTGACTACTTCTTTTACTCCAACCTGCTCTGCGAGCAGTTGTTCTTTCTCATGCTGGATCAGTGCCTTCTCCTCTTCGAACTTTGCTTGGAGGTCATCCTTCTCCTGCTGCGCAACTCAGCATTTCTCTATCACTTCCTCATGTGCTTGCTTCAGGGCCATTGTGACATGTTTTGTTTCTTCCTGTGTGTGGCGAAGGAAGCTTCGGTCGTATTAGGTAATCTGCAGAGTTGGGTAGGCTCATATCCCAACTCTGTTTCTTCTAATGGTGGGGGTGCAGTGGACACTACGCGGCTGGAGTGAAGGGCATGTTGTACCCCTCGCAGTTCTTCTTCAATTTTTTCATACATGGTCTCTTGCTTAGCTTCATTTCTTTGCAAAAGATCTTTCGAGGCATCTGATACAGTTGTGATGATTAAGTCGAAGTCATCGAGCGTGATCACGGTCTGCAGCTTGGTCTTACTAGCTTTTGAATTCTTCCGCAATGTGGGTTTTGTGGGAGAAACCTTTATTTTGTGAGATGGCTCTGCGTCATCATGGGGATTCTATGGCAGTGTTACTTTTCCTTGCTTCTTCTGATCTTATTTTCCATTGTTCTCTTCTTTGTCTACTTCGTCATCACCTCCTCTACTAGGTGATTCTGAAGCAGTCTCTTTATATGTGTTGTTCAGTTGTTGGACCTCTTATGTCTTCTTCCTTCTGCCAGTTCCAGGTGTATCATGCCCTTCCCGAGTGACCATCGGGCTTCCGATTAGTTCAGGATTGGACAGTTCTATGGGCTCAACATGGATAAGGAGCTCTACAGGGCACTCCTTAGTTATTTCTTCTAGGTCATCCTCTATGAGTTTGTAATAACTCTGTAGTACTTCTTTGTGTTCATCTCCGTGCGCAGTGATGTAGATAAAATGTCTGTCTGTGTGGAATTTGAAAAATGGCCTGAACCTGTGCAGGGTGTTCGGTGTTATACGAGCGACAGCCTCAATAGCCCTCTTTAACTGCAGGTAGTAGTTGTGGAACATCGTGTTTGACTACCATTGTTTTCCCATATCGCTCGAATACCAGAGCGAAGTGAACTTCATGGCTAAGGGTTCAGATGGCTCTAGTTCAGGGAAGGTCGCACCTTCCGGCATCTCCCAAGCTATGAACGCAATGAGGATCAGCAGCCAACTAAAATGGAACTCATAGCCCTGATCCTGAGCTTCGCGGCAGTATTTCGCTAACTGGTTCATTAAGTACTTTGCCCAGTTCATATGTAGCCCCTCCACGCATTTTCCTGTGAGGTCAACAACAAACCCTGTGACCTACGTGGGTATGTTCTTCCGGACTAGCTTATCAGAAATCAACTGGCAAGTAAGGTGCATTGTGTCATTTTGGATGGAGGCTACCTTGTAGCCTCGCTTCCCCTTCTCCACATCGCCATATGTATCTTTAATCTTCTGTGTCAGGGCATGGTTTGCATCCTTCCCTGGGTAAAAGTCTTGCGGGTCTGGTCCCTACATGCTCAGTCTGGTGATCCGATGGATCAGCACCAGGTCGACGATGATGCGTATATCTAACCACACGTAACCTCCATGGAAGCTCGACAACAGAAGCTTAACGCATGCATTAAGCTCCTGGTGCCTTCCAAAATGGGTTATTTTCATCACGTTCAGGATGGTGGACTGCACGAGGTCCATAGTCCATGGTTGGGGGATTATCCTCGACTTCTTCCCCTTCGTCCTAGTCAAATACCTGTGAGGTGTGAGCATGTTGAATTTCTTGCCATCCCCTAGGTTAAATTTGTTGATCTTTAGTGTCATGATATTATCTGGTTGAGGCTTACCTGTGTGTATCCCCTTCGGGAGGTACACAGTAACCAAGGTGTAGTCGAAGTCCTTAGGGACACTATCACGATTCACTATGTCGGCCAGAGGCGGGATGTAGTCGGGTAGGATGGATGGGATTAACTTCGCATTCGCCAAGTCATCTCAATGCTTGGTTCTTTTCTCGACCGCAGCTCGGGATGGTCCGGATCGATAAGTCGACGGGGAGGCTTCCACTTCTCTCGTTGATGAAGCTTGAATTTTGACGGACATCACCTTCTTAGCCATAAGTTCGATGAGAACTACTTTGACAAAATTTTCTACGGCGTTGATTTCATTCGACATGCATGCTCGAGATCGGATAACTCAAGTCGATGAATAAATGCTCAATGGAATAGAACATGTAGTGAAGTCTTAGTAAGCACAACACAGTAACAATGATTTCTCTTGTTGGCTTGGATACAATTCGCGAAAGTGTTCTCAGTGAAACAGTCGACGGAATAAGTAGACAATGATGTAACGGATCCCTCCAACAGACAAGAGGCCTTCATCAATGCAGTTTTGTCCATTACGGCGTGGTCCCAATGGTCTGATGGCGAGCTTTATGATCATAATTGATGTTCTAACCATTTGGGAACATCAATCTAACGGTTATAATGTCTCCAATGGTCATATCGCTCTGCCATGGCAAAGTGCCAATCTGAGTTGCTATGATATTCCGGCGAAGTTCAAATTCTGGAGACCTTCCTTCTACGAAGTCTTCTCTAGAACTTCCTGTAATTTCTCTAACTTTTCTTTCTTCTTGCTGAGCTTTCTAGCCTTCTTCCCTATGATCTGTGTCTCAGTATTCCTCTTTCCATTTTGATTCTTATCTCCTCTTGGCATAGTAGCTTCACGATGTTGATGGTATTTACTAGGGTTCAAGGGCAATACTTCTTCTCTGTCTGGGGTAGGTTCTCTACTCTCTTGTACAAACAGGTGTTTCAAATCTTCTTGTGTTCTTTCAACTTCGACATCCATATTTTTGGTCCTCGGTAGCTTCGACTAGTTTTCTTGTTATTTCAGTAAGTGTGCTATTCTCTTATCCATGAAGTCTCTTAAATCTTGTTTTTTTTGTTCTAGAGCTTCCTCTTTTTTTCTTTGGGTCTGATCTTTCTCAATCCAGGGTTTTCCTAGTAACATAGCAAATGGGGCGTTGTTCTTAATAAATTTAACAACCTCAAATTCTTCCTTTGTCGAAGTGCCATGAGCACACATAGATGTCTAGGTAAGTCTTCCACCTAGGGTTATCACTTTTCCTCTAAATAATCATATTTCTCCCAATGAAGGAATCATAGCAGGCTTTCCTAAAATTTCCCAAGTTCTTTATGTTGAAATAATGTAACTGCGAAGAGCATTCTTATTATTTTGTTATTGGATTAAATCCCCATTGTGGATTAATCATGTCATTATTATTATTTTTATTATTAGATTAATCCCCATTGAGGATTAATCAAGTCGGTAAT
>ML784964.1:262818-276919 GCA_009831015.1 Picea engelmannii
AAGGACCAAATCCCCTTTTGCGGATTGGTCATCGGACAATTATAATGTAAAGAATAAGAAGTCGGCCCCAGCAGTTATAATGAAAGGGCCAGATTTAATTAAAGGTGGATTTACCCACCCAGTATGAGAGGTCGGCCCTGCCAAATGGTGACTCTTCACACGTGCCAGATTAGTATAAATAAGAGGCTAGCGCCTCACTTCTAACTCACACTTCACTTGCTCATGATCTTATGAGGCAAGCTACAATTCCAAGTTGGTGAGAGGAGAAGAAGGGTGGCGCATCTCTTGGAGGAGGATTTTTTGTATTGGTTGAGTTATCACTTGAACATTTGATAAGCTATTATGATAAGGAAGTTTTGTTGGGTTTTCTTCCCCTAGAGGGTTTCCCAGGATAAATGTTGTGTCTATTGTGGATGTGTATTTCTCAGTGATCTTGTTCTTATTATGCTCTTATCTTATGAAATGCAAAGAACTATAATAATGGCATAAACATTAACACTTTATGTCATAATATTCACCTGTGTTTCCTCATCCAGAACACAGTCTATGTCGAAGCCTCCTATTCTTGTTTCTATGCATTCTTTCTCTTTGAATATCTCTGATAAGTTGATATCTTTGTGGTCATTCAGGGTTTCTTTCATTTGTAGTAATACAGTCTCTGATTCTTTCTGGGGTTCTGACATGGTCTCAGTTTCTTGGTCTTTCTCGGGGTTTTCTTGTCTCATATGCATTCTTTCAACCTTGGCAATCATTCTAGGGAAACCCAGAACATCATCGTCCATAGCTTTACAACAAAGACAACTAGGTTTTCTACTAGGGCATGCCTTAGAAAGATGTCTCGGTATTCTGCAATTGTAACAAAGATTTAATCCTCTCTTTCTCTTAAATGATCCCCAACCTTTCTTATACTGCGTACTAGGATCATAGTCACTAACCTACATAAAATTATTCCTAAGATCCTGCATCCATTTGTTAGTCCAAACATTCTTTCTATGCATGGGAATAACATATCTTTCATTATTTATATCAAATCTACTCATATCAAACCTTCTTTCTTCTAGTTGTGCCCTAGTTTTCAGGCTAGGACAAAATTTATCAAACATACCTAGATCCATTCTTTTGAAACAAAATTTTCCACTTATCTTATTTTTAACAAAGCATAAAGCTTCCAGATCTTACCTCTTTAATCAAAAAAAAATTACTTTACCTTTATCAGAGCACAAAGATTTCAAATCTTACCTCTTTTTCTTCAGATTTGCCTCCTCTCTTAGCACAAAGCTTCGTAGTTAAGCAGAATACTGTGCACTAAAGAAACAGATCTACACACAGAGTTTTCTTTCTCTTCCTTAGTTCCCAGCAATCACAGTTTCAGGTCCCAGCAACAGAACCATTTGTTGGCATAGGGGCAGACCCAAGGTTCAACGCTTCAACAACGCACCAACAAAACCCTAACTACCGGCCCTTCCAGCAACACCTGCGAATCAGATGAAGTCTCACCCAAGGTAGAGGCAAGGGTGGTTGCAGGACTCCAGTGTATGCAACCTTAGCTGGGACACAGATCTGTGATTACAACACCTTAACAGAACACTTAGCGGTTTTTATTCATTAGTACTTAACCTTTGTCTATAACGTAGATAAACCCTAATTATAGTGCAACACGGTATTCAACAAGATTCAACACATTTAAGCACTAAGAACATCAACATAGATCATATCTAACATCTTATTCACATCATTAGGCACTAAGCTATCATATTCATCTAAGCATACATCATTGCACTAAACATTAATCATATGAGCCATAAAACAACCATAATACACAAAGAAACCACAACACAGGATATACGTGGTTCACCCCCAACCTGGGGCTACGTCCACCAACTCTTCTTCTCTTTATTGTCTTCTGTCAATCTTCTATATGCACAGAGCCACAAAGTCCCACTCCGCATAGGACAGGAGATCTACGCGCACCTCGCCAGATCCTCCTTCCCTGAGCTAGGTTACAGCACTAAGCCTTTACACAGTCACTTTCACTTAGCCTTGCAAGTCTAACACAGTATTCACAAAGCATTTACAACTATCACTTTCCCTTAGCACCTAGCATCACACAGATGTCTATATTCTCCCCTCTTACATTGCCTAGACATCTATTTATACATTACAAAAGGGCCTAAACCTGGGTAAACCCATGGGCCGACATCCCCATACCTATTACATAAGCCCAAAACCCAAAAAGCTCTAAAAAGGAGCCGAGATCCCGCGATCTCCACTTCAACTTGCGCTCCGCCTGCGACAGCCTGTCGAAGTCCCAAAATAGGTCAAACCTGACCAAGGATCTCCAAAACTTGGTCAAGGGCCAACATCATGAAAAAGAGTATAAACCATAGGCATGAATGAATTCACATAAACATAAAAACCCGCGTTTTGAGGTTTACTTCTGACTAGGGGGTCCAATGAATGACTGGGGCAAGCTCTCCCACTTCGTTTTCAGCCTCTAGGTATAAAATATGAAAGTCATTCTTTCTTTGAAAAAGGAACAAATAAACCAAATACGACATAAATGAAAAGATTTTTTTTAAAGGAAAATATTTAAGTTTATCATGAATAGATTCTGAAATAAACTTTGCAATGCAAAATATGGCCATTATTCGTGTGGTAGGAGGGAAAATTGCTCTTAGAAATCCTAAAATAATAGTGTCAACAGTTCTATGAGAGTCATAACCTAGGATTGAGCATATCATACAAATGACTTCATGTACATTCGATGTAAACATACTAGTTTGGTAGGCCTTTAGATCATGAGAGATACCAGTATTATCTTTCATCAAAGTTTGAACAAAAGATTGGCGTTCTTGGACGCTTAACTGATTAAAACTAATTGCTAGGGTTTTTTCATTAATAGGTTGACCATCGTTAAATTTTGAAACCTTAAGCATCCGAGAAATAGACTCAGTCATGATATCAAATAATAGCGTTCCATTTTTGTTTACTAGGTTTCTCATGGATGCAATGTATCTTTGAGCACACCAATGTACGAATTCTGGGAAATTATAAACTTGTGGAACAAGAAATTGGGCCAGGTTCGAACCCCAAACATTAAAAGAGTCATTAAATTTTGTATACCTGGTTTGGGCCAGATTATGCAGCTCATATAGATTGGCAGAAACTTTAGGATAAAAAAATGGGAATCTTTCTCCTCTAGAAAGGTCTTTATACTTAATAGGATTTTTGGCTCATTTGAGGATGATTTCGACATTTTTGCTGACAAAAAAAAAGACAAAAATGCTTTTATCTCTTACTCAGGAAGATGACTGACGAAAACCCTCTGTTTTGTTGGTAAAAGTTTTGTCAAAGACTGCTATCTGACGAAGATTCTCATGCTCGTAATAGTGACAATGAAATGCCAATGGGAAAATAAAAAAGACCTTTTTATTTTATTTAAACCTAAAAATATGATTAAGCAAACAAAACAATATTATAAAAATAAAATTAAATACAAACCGTAATTATTTACCTAACACCATTGATTTTCGAAAAATGGTAAGCGGTTTTGCTTTACACATCGTGCGTGATGCGATGAGTGGTTTTGAGAGTGGTTTGGCTAGTCGTGCGGTGACCTTTCTTCGTGACACATCGCACAGGTGGTATTCCTTGTGATGTCACCACTTGCGGGGTCACTTTGGTTAACCTTCTTTCCTTTTTAATATGTGTGGATCGTTGATTGTACTCACCTTTTAAT
Organism: Picea engelmannii; assembly: GCA_009831015.1. NCBI lineage: Eukaryota > Viridiplantae > Streptophyta > Pinopsida > Pinales > Pinaceae > Picea > Picea engelmannii. The sequence goes on from ML784964.1 coordinate 266,558, forward strand.
CGATGGACTAGATTACACCCGCCCTGTCACCATATCACAATAAAGTTATATATATATATATATATAATTTGTAAAACTATATATTTACAAATTCCTAACTTAATCAATCATAATCTATTAACAAATAACAATAAAAAAACCATATGTACATAGAATTAAATCTAATAAAACGAAAAATATATAAAAAAAGACTAATACAATATTAAAAAAAATAAGAATACTTTGAATCAAAACAAAATTAAAAATTTACCAAGGAATGAAAGACTGGGACTAATCTAAATAAAAGAAAATAATTTTTTTATGAAATTTTATTTTATGTCCTAACATGTAGCATAAGTTAGTTTAGGTTCAAATTTTAATTAATCTAAGAACATTATGTTCTCGTATTTATATTTAGATAATATCTTAGAGTGGCATCCAGGCCCACATACTAGTCGAAAATGCCATCCCAAACGAGAGCGGGTCTAATTAGGACCTACCATCGGGCGTTCTCCCTTACCTACTTGATAGGCCATTTTGGACCTGTCAACCAAAATGGTGCTAGAAGGAGGGCCATAGAACTGAATGGATGCAAAGAAATTGCAAGACACTAGCCATTCTATTCCACTTACAAACCCCACACAACAAGGTGATTTTCCCAATCTTAACCTTGAAAAAGCCTATCATCCTCTATCATACTCAGTGAACACACTCGCTTAGGTTTCCACTCATCAAGTTCACACTCACTCTGAGCCTATATTTTCTTCTCCAAGCCCTCACAAATATACCATACCATAACTTAATATGATAATAAAAGAATAATATGAACAAGTGTTAACACGACATTGGAGCATGCAGACCAGACAACTTCTAATTGACTATTCGGTACCCCAAAGCCAGGGAATCCCTCCGAGGGAAGACCCAATTTTTGAAAACCCTTCCACCTACGAGGAGAACCCAACCATTGGGACACCTGAATATCATTTATATAAAGTCTTACAAGGCATTTCATATCTTTCGATTTCAAGCTAAAATGTTTCTTTCTTGTCGTTGGTGGTAGCCATCCTCCCTTGCCTCCTGAATCTCCACCTCGAACACCAAGGAGCGAACCTAAAGACGATCCGGAAGGAGAAGTAGGATCAGAAGGAGAAGTCCTTGTAAAATCTCGACCCATGGTCGGAGCCAACACTAATCAACCAAATAACCAACCATGGTTGGTTCCCATTGTTGTAGCAGTACCCAGCACACTCCATGGCATGCCCAAACATGCTTAAGAAAACTTGTGTATACGTGCCTATATCCATTGAAACCCGCGTACACACACACTCAAATTGTATGACAAAACTCCGTACAATGTGACCTTGTTAGAGACCTTAAAACCTCCATGGATCTGGGAAACCATATCCAAGTTTACCCTGCCTTACCTTAGTAATAAAAGAGTCACTTTTGATGAGCTCGACAAGCAAGCCAAGTCAAGAAATGGCACTCGACCTCCAATTGTATTTTCACCAGGTAAGGGATTTGGGGTTGGCTCAAGGTTTGATATGTTGCAGGTTCACCTGCCTTTATACAGGACGACGCAATGAATGGGACTGGAGGATCTAGATGTGACTCCAATATGTTGGAACTCCTTGCAGTTTCCCATGTTCTCTCTTCTCCCTGGCTTGTATTGATCTCTAGATGAAAATCCTTCTCCACCTATCTAAGATCTCCCTGATCAAAAGTCCTTATTTTCTCTCCAAAAGCATCTTTATCCTTCACCCTAGCTTTGCTTTTATAATATTGAGTTATGACCTAACTCTAATATGCAAAGTGATTGATGGTTGAGATTAAATCTCACCTCACTTGAGATCATTGGTTAATATTTAATTCACTAATGTTAATAACTTTAGCATTTTATTAAATAAAACTCAACTAATAAATAAAAGCAATTTACTTTAATATTCCTTCAATTAAAGTAAATTACTAAGGTAGAAGGCTTTGGGACGACTTCCACACATCTAGACACTTAGACTTGTATGGATGTACCTATCTGATGCTACAAACATCAACAATGTCTTCCTAGTGCCTACGTCCCCTATCAAGAACAAATGTATTGGTTCATTTGGTTCCTTTTTCTTTTTAGTCAATATATTTGCACTATCACGTCTTGTTCTTTGTTCAATTGTCTTGTCATATTATAGAATGCTACGTTCTCTAATATATGTGGTTGCTTTATAATATGGTAAGGTCTATCAAGTGATGTTCTTATTTTTTTCATGTTTTGAAAGTATTGGACATCTATATCAATATCATATTCTTCATAGTGTTTATTATCACTAGAGAATTTGTCATTGGCAATTGATTGGTTCTCTTTAACTATGTCTCTATTAAACACTTCATAATCTCTAGCTTCAAGAATGCTTGATGCATCATCATGGTTACCCATGCTTTACTTCTTGTATACATGAAATTTTGTTCATTTTGTTTTATGGTTTCTTTCAACTTCATGTAGGCATTCTTCCAAGTTGAATATTCATTCATAAAAGTTGTTTCATCAAGTATATATGAAACATATAGAATCAATTGTTCTCTATAGAAATTGCAAGGGTCTCTATGTTCACTATACCTTACATATCTAATGACATATGGCACATCATTATTTCTTCGTTTCTTACCCTTTTTGTATAGCTTGATGCAAATTTTTATAAGCATATATGTTCAATGTTTGCAAGACGTTGTAAGTAGAAATCAATGATTGATGGGCATATTATGTCTTCTAAATTGTCTAGTTCTTGTTGCATATATTTTGGCTTTTTTAGAATAAATTCTCGTTCATCCCTGGGTGAAGTATTATTAAATATACATCTCCTTGAAGTTGTGTTCAAACATAGGGACAAAACAATATATACAACTTGTTGTGCAAACATTTGTTGCAAGTTTAACAAAGCATTTCCAAGTCTTCTTATTGTTTGTACAACATCGATATTTGTTTTTTGCCATTCCTCTTGTATATGCTTAAATGTTGTTGTCATTGTTTTATCAAGTTTTGTCATGTAAGAGCTACAATAATGTTGCATGTGAATCAAGTATGAATTAAGAATCTTTGTTTGCATTCCAAATTCTTCGAATAATACGAAGAAAAAAAACTATTAGTCCACGTGTCTACTGGCCTTCTTTGTAGTAAAATTGTTGTTAGATGTAAACTGCATTTAATTGCATTGATGTATTCATCTTCTCTCAAACACAATTTATCTAAAAACTATTGAACATCTCTATTTCATTGTATTTGGCATGCTCTAGAGTGTCAAAAATCAATTTTGCATTTTTCTTTGTTGTAACATTGTTAAATTTTGTCCGTTCGAGTATTCTTGTTTTTCTCATTGGAGGAATGGGAAAATTGAACATGCAATGAACATTTTTCTTTTTTCTACAAGCTCTTGTGTGATGATGATTTTGAATTTTTTTAAGATCATTTGCAAGTATTCTTGAATCAGAGGACATATATCTATCTACAAAATTCTCTATTTTAACATTTGTATTTCTCCCATAGACTGGTGCATTTTATATCATAGCAATCCATGGTCATGTTGACTTCCTCCGTTTTGAAACTTTGTTACAAAGAAATGGTCTTTCAACTCACCATAGTATTTGTGATCATGGGGAATTAGTTTTCATATAGCATTCATCATGTTTATGTAGTATCGAACACAAGTTACTGGATCATTTCTCATCAAGGTTTCAAGTCCATTCTCTTCTATGTCATTTTCAATAGGTGGCTTGTTTTTTTCTCTTATATATTTTAGTGCATTGATTAATGGTTTCCAACGATGTTATGAACTACTAAAAGATACAAAGAATGTTGATGGTCCTAGTTGTCATGTCATTGCATAAAGATTCCTGCGTAAACCTAGAAAGTAATTGAGTGAAGTACGAATTTTTCTTAGATCAATGTAACCAATGTTTGATTTTAGAATGCGATCCAAATTTAGTTTTGACTTAACATATTTTACTAGTATTTTTCTTCCCTTCAATTGTCCTTTTCTTATTATGATCAAAATACAATTGAGAACTTGTTTAAGCATAATGTGAACTACCTTGTAAAACAAGTTTGTGATGTGGTATGGAAAGTCATGGTCTTTGTGTAACATCTCCCATTGAGCAATTTTTTGATAAATAAATTTGTTTGTAATGTTGCCTGGTTGTTTTTCTCCATAGAAAAGTGTAGGAAACCTCATTTTCTTTGAATATCTATCTTGGAAAATTCCTAATGGTATGTAGCCTTCAATGGAAGCAATGTTTATTTGATTATTTTGAAGATCATATATACTATGTGAATCTGTGAATCCATGGAGTAGTGTCTTTGTATTGGTTCTTCAATGTTTTCATTGGTATCATTGTCCATTTCATTATCAATGTCAATTGCATATGCATCTTTGGCCTGGTTAAACATCTGCTTCCAATTGGTGTTTATAACAACTTTCTCCAATTTATAGAGCATGTTTTTTCATAGTCGCTTCAATGCATTCATGAGCATGTGTACATGAATGCGACCAAAAGCATAAGCACTTCTATAGCATAGATTTTTCTTTATCACCACTGCAACGGTGTCAATTTCTCTAATGTCACGAGGAAAATCATGTTGAATTCAAAATGTTTCAGTAGGCACATTGATTATACCTCCAATTAACCCCATTTTTTGACCTATATACTTTTGACCTAGTTACTGGATTTGCAAGAAAGGTAATCTCAATTATATTAGTCTTTCTTCTAATTCGTTTAGTTGTTTCATTATGTGTATTTGTTTGATTTGTTGAATCTCTCGTGGACATGCAAATTTTGGAATCTCATTACGCTGCAAGGATTTTTGACAAGGTTTGCACGTAGACTGGTTTTCTACATTGTCATATCTGCAATTTTTTTATTTTGTTTTTCCAGTTTCAATGTCAAGATTCTGTATATCCATTTGTTTGCTTTGGACCACATCTTTTCTAAAGAAAGTGCAACTACAAGCCAAGCAATTTTAGATAGGCATGTCAACGACACTTTTCTCAAATGCTTGCTCAACTAGTTTCAAAACTGTTTTTTCTTGTTTTTTCTTGCTTGCATGACAAGCACCAATTATTTTTATTTTTTATTCTTCTTCTTTTGTTTGAATGATTCAAATTCTTGATTAATAACATTTTGAATTTTTTTTCAATTCTAGCTATTTCTAGATCAGATGTCATTGTCTCTTGTTGTGGCACAATATTGCTCCTAATTAATTTCTTTAGAGATTAAAGAGATATAATTTTCTTCTCTCTATCTATTTTGTTATAATACAATATTTGGTTCATGTCAATATTTGTATTTCTTATTTATTGCAATGGTTCAAACTCGAAATGCCCTATGTTTTTTCAAAATTGGATAACATTAAATATTTTTGTTGGCTTTTTGTTTGTATGAAATATAGTTAGCAAACTAGTTGTCTCCGCAAACCATATGTGTATTTATATGTCCCAAATATAGGCCACTGAGTCATAAAAAAAGATCACTTTCTATGTTCCCTTTTTCATATGGCAGTGTCAAATGTACAATATATGCTTGCTAATTTGCTACTCTTGACACATCATCCTAGATATCAATTTTGATATATTGTTCTATGCATCTAATTGCACGAGAATCATTATGCATCATTGCATTTGAAAAAGTTTGTGTGACTATACGTCGCAAGCAAGGAACATCGTATTCATCTTGTGTTAAATAACAAATTGTTTCAAAGGAACTTTCACCATAAGCACCATTGAATCCATGCATTCATTCAAATTCATTTGATAACATCTTGTTCTCTATATGTTCCCATTGTTTTTCTATGTTTTGATATCTCATAACCTCTTGATTGTTTTGATTATTGGTCCTGGCAATATGTCTTTTGCACAACAATGGTTCAAAATGTCCAACAAGAGGGTTGTCATTATGAAACAATATGTCACATGTGTTGTTGTTTAAAGTTGAATTGAAATATAAGTATGGCTTCATTTATGTCTTTGACCGAATTTGTGTTAGTATATTGGGCCATTTTGACAAACAATGCGCACAAAAATGTCTCCCCAAAGGCCTCTTTCTTCTAGTCAAAGAATAATCGAAGCTAACCTTGACATTTGTTGCAAATAAATCTTCATATAATTTACATTATGCATTTCCATCAATGAATTTGCATTCAGTTCATGTTGATAAGATGTTAGTGCTTCAATGTCATATTTTGGTAAGCAAGAAAATATTTATTGTATCACCCTTGTAATGTACCCAACCACTAGGTTGAGCCACACTACTTCAAGAACGCTCTGATACCACTTGTAAAATACCCAGAACAACAAACCCAAAATATTTCTCTCTTGATGTTGCTCTGATACCAATTTTAATGTAATCAGATCAACAAACTAGAAAACGATTTGCTCGGATATTGATCTGAAACATACCCATTGCCCGGGTACTTCCAAATTCTCCTTATTGGACTAATTTCAAATTTATGTTCCAATCTTTAATTAATCAAGAACATGAAACTAGTGCATGCAATAACCAAGAACCATGCATATCCATAAAATAATACTTAACATGCCATGCACAACAATAACCAACAAATATGCATAGCATAAACACATCATCTTAGAGATAATAATACACAACGGAATATAATACACAAGAAACAAAGACATCACTTATCATTAATTAAACCATTCACCAACTAGTTGCAAGCGTCGAACGTTCCACCCAACCATAGACATTGTTGTTCCAAATCTCAATAGCATGTCACCCCTAATCTAGGGCTATGAATCCATAAGGACGGGTCCTAGGCTTACTCTAACACACACAACAATTAGTTACCAAACTCGGTTTTCCCAACCACACAATAATCCTAATTTTTCATCTCTCTTCCCCTTTAGCCTGCATAACCCAAAAAAATGAACCCCTTTCTCTACAATGCAGTCCCTCAAGCAGTTCCAAATATTTTTCAGGGCTCTAGTGCTATTGGTCAAGAATCTCAATGTTGGAGACTGCAAGGATTATCAGCTATGAACTGTTCTACTCTACACGAAAATGCATCCAAGGACTCAGGCAATCATTCCTTTCTGGATTGATCAATAATTCATTACAACCATCTAGCAATGGATCTCTACCTCCAACCATTCGTTTCCATGCCATACCCATCACACGAATGAGAAAGAGTGATTGAGGAAATGATAAGCACAATGAATGAAGAACCCAAATGATTGAGCAGCAAAATGAATGAATGAATCCACGAATGAACAAAATGAATGAGCCAATTGAAAAGAGCAACCCCAAGCAACCCACATGTATGGTTTAAATAGCAAGGACATGGTCTCCCCAAGGGACTCACGTGCCCCAAGAGACAACATGGTCTCCCCAAGAGATTTATGCCCCCCCACTCAAAATGTGGGTAAATAAATGATTAATAAAAGGATTATCCCCTTATCCCCCTCTCTCGTGGAATGATAGCCCCCTATAACTCTTGTCCTTTTTCATCTTACAACAAACGATGTATTTTTTTTTTGTAAATAAAAAAGTATTGTATTACCTTGCTTTAACAAAAATCACACATGGTTGAGTATAGACTAGAGCACGCCATATGTTCTACCACCATAGTGGAAACCAGAATGTGTGGACACCATTGTTCATAAACCTTAAAAAATACATATGTCCAAAACATGGGGACTAGCTACCTGTTCTGCCACATGCATGGAAACCAGAATAGGCGGTGGACTGAGTACCCCAACCAACTAGTGATCTAGAACCAGAGTTTGTGATGCACAAAAGACTTAACACTAAGACCAGAGAAAAAACCTATAAGAGCACTAGACATGAGGCGAACCCCGGTGAAGTCGAAAGATGAAAGGTTGGCAACAAGTCGGACATCGAATTTTCATAGTCTCGCTTGATAAGGAGTCATACAGGACATTCAAGTGCTTGTTGAGGGTGCATTGGTTGTGTTTTTGCTTTGCCAAATCCTTGTGCATCTCGAAGATCAAGACCATGTGGTCTTTTGTAAGCCTGCAAGAGCTGGGACCTAGGTGAGCATGCTCTTCAACATCGTCGTCTTTCCAACAGTCATCCAAGTTTGTTCTAAGGTCCTCTTCCATGGTAGCACCGAAAAAATCCTTAGCAACAATGGAGTTCGTATCAGGGTCCTCTTCTATAGTAGCAACAAAATTCTTTCTTGAGTGCTCCTCCTAAAGAGGGATTTCCTCTTCCACAATGCAGCCTGTCTCAGCTAGCTCCTGGAAAATCAAAGGGGTGGTGGTACAAGTGGTCAGTCGTTGTTCCAAGGTGGTTGTCAGCAAGAATGACAAAATTTCCTCTTCCACCGGATAGCCTCCATGGAGACCCTTTATGTTTGATGGACGGGGCTACAGTTGAGCCGCCTCATGCCAATTTTGATCCGAGGAGGGTGAGTGGTCCGAACTATCGCTTGGGATGAGAGCGAGAGAGGTTGGTCCCGGGCATTTTTTCCTTCCAAACTCGCTGTAATAGGTTGGCCCTCGTCGGAACTTACCTCTCTCACGAGGCATGGCTAAGCAGAGCGCGGGAAAAACGGAATCAACACTAGTGTGAGCAGGAGACAGAGGATGGAATGCCAGGGTGTGGAGAAAAGCAAGCATAATTAGACCATGAACTGCGTCTGAATGCCCAATATAGGACCCCCCACAAGACGATAAGACCAAGAGAACGAAGGATTTGATGGCTCTAATAGCCATAAGTGTAAGAGTAATGGCCATTAGTTTTTTCATACTGGTGTCGAGGAGCCGAACCTTAGTCTCCATTAAGACCCAGCGCACTAAGCCTTGGCAGAAGTGAAAGCTAGACATCACGACTGGACAGGGGAAGAGGGTGGCAGTGAGGGGATTTAACTACCCTAGTATCTACCCCAGTCGTTGACGCATGTGTCACCCCATCTGGGGAAGCTAACGATGTATTTTATTAATATATATGTCGGTGTATTACATTTCTAGGAACCCCGACCTTTCAACATACCGGCTCACCAGCCTAAGCCACATTTACATAATTACATTCTAGTTCTTAGTGGTTAAAACCGGGGATGTTACATTACCTTCTCTCAATTCTATAGATGTGTATCTATTATGTAATAACACTCGAAGAACATCAATCAAACAATCTCCAAGAGTATATGCAAAATTGTTAAAACATAACAAGTTGTATTTTCCTAAAACAAAATTAATCTCAGGCTTATCATCTATGTTATTCTTGTTTTTTTTACACATATACGTTTTTTTTTTCTACTTCAAGTTTTAATCAGATTCATTTTGCTCCTAGTTACTTTTGACTTGTAGGAAAAAATAAAATAGACTCAGTAGAAAATAGAGTGTTCTTTATGTTGATTATAGAATTAAGCACTAATCAATACTAATATTTACATGTTGAGCAAATGTACATACCTTGGATTCAATGTCTATTGCTACAAACTGCGATGTCATCAAAAAAATCTGGTCACATGCACTTCAATTATAGATGATGTTTTTTCTTGCAAATCAACAAAGAAACTTATTACAACAAGCAATTATATCAATGTTCTTTTGTTTCCAAAATGTAAAAAAGACATAAAAACTATCTATAGATTTTTGAAAAATCAATCAGAAAAGATGAAAACAACATGATGTAAACTTGAGGAAAAAATGGCAATTTGCTAACCATTTAAGTAAATTAAAGTTTGAATTAATGACTGGATTTAGTTATTAATCTTACAATGTTATTTGTGTAAATATATTTAATATAAATGATCAATTAAACCTCGTCCATAGATCAGTGAGCCTTAAACATCATTCCCAGCTAAAAAATGGAAGAAGGAAGGCAACAAAAACAGGGACTATATTTAATTCTATGGTCCATGAATAAGTATAACATCCTACAACTTCTTGTTTCGTGGAAGATCGGTGACTTTCAATGTTCTCTTATCTTCGAAAGAATTCCCTATTTGTTCTTCGTTCATAAGAAGATACCAAATTCTACTGCTCTCTATTTTTTTTTGTTTGCGATAAATCCTGATCACAATGTCAAAATATACTAGTCCTAATAACAATTTTAACAAAAAAAAATCATATTTCTAATTTTCAATACATTCAACTTAAATTTTAAATTTATTATATAACTAAAAATATTCTAATTAATAAATGATTGTATTTTTTTATAATCATTTTATCTCATTTATGTTTTGTTGGAGATCGCAATGTGTTAATACATTTTGGAAATTCAATATTGCTTACATGACACACTGATCATTGTTTTTGAAATTCAACATTGTAGTTATGTTAAAAGCATAGGAGCCATAAAAAACACAAATATATTGAGGTTATGATAAAAGCACATAAGTCATAACAACACAGACATATA
>ML784964.1:279553-306659 GCA_009831015.1 Picea engelmannii
TGTCATATTTATTATATTTATGAAAAGATTCATTATACATTTTGAATAACAAACAACCCTCAATTATTATATTAAATTTCATTGTTCAACATACATTTCCCAACTAATTTGGCAGGGACTGCGTTGCCATGCAACCCTTGTTATATTTGTGAATCGGGGCGCAGTGGTAATATGCTCGTGCTCTTTATTTCTCTCACTGCCACGGGAAGAAAAGCACAATCCACTCAAGTGTGATAATTGCAGCATTCTTCTCAGCTTGCTTATTTGTCTCGGCAAGATCCCCATAGAGGTCTACATTGCATTTAAAAATAGGAAAATGCCCAGGCCCTCAATAGGTTGTAGTATACACTTAACAGATCTATTCGACGCTGTTTCTTTTTCAGGAAGATGGCGTTGTGATTCGAAACTGGGACGACCCTCGAATGGACGCGACTTGGGTGAATTAGAAGAGGATGCGGCCGAGGGTTTTGAATTGATCGCCATGCCATTGCCCATTGAACAGCACGCGAAAGGAGGAGAAGGATTCGATCTCCATGCGCGGAGCATCAACCATGGAAATGGCGGGACAATAATGGAAATGGCTGCTTTTAAAGGAGGTCACTAGTTCTAGTCTCTGGGCGACCAACGATCCAAGAATAGGAACTGAGTGGCGAATGTATTGCCCAGATCTGCACACAATCTATTCGAGAAATCGAGGAAGAGAGACATCAAACTCAATCTGTGGTGTGCATACATGTCGTGCAAACTGTGGCACAGATTGCTAGTGCTTGGCTTGAAATCGTTGACAAATTTTTGTGCATGGGAGTCGTGTTTTGTTTTAGCTAGTGAGTAGTGTGTGGGTTGTCCATCAAGACTCTTGCCAAGTGAGGGAAGCTCTAGATTTTAAGCCAACATTCAGAAATTGCCAGCTGGAAAGTTAGATCGCCCACATCCATGAACAACCAAACAACCCAGATTTCTGCCTCCTAAAAGGTTATCTTATTCGCTTAGCTTTGGCATTTATCTTACATTGCAGTCTAAGTATCATTGCCATTAGCATTAGTTATCTTAAACGTTCTACTTTTTGGTAGTGTTTGGACGACTTTTTTGTTAGATTTTGTTTGAAATAGGAATGGTTGGATCTGTAGATTTGAGTGGTTAAGTTTGTATAATCCAAGTGCATAAGGGGTTTTTCAGGAAACTGAATCTATTTATACATTTAGAAATGCAATTTAAACAACAGAAAATAACGATTTTATCCAAATTTACATTTTCGGATTTCGACCAAAAAACCCAAAAAGTAAAACGTTTAACCAACACCTTGCCATTACAGATATGGAACTATTCAGTCTAGATTTTCTTTGTCACCATAGATCTAGAAGTTTAAAACTCTTCCTCAAAAGTCACTCATTGAAAAGAATAGCAAGAAATTATGTGTACAAGAGTAAAATAAAAAGGATACTTGCGAGGGAGATAGGGTTTTTAATATTTTTGCTTCAAAATATAGTTGAAGTTTTGTCACGATATGGAGAAAGTACATTGAAGCTTTTTCATTGTATCTGGCTTTGCAAAAATAATTCTTCCTCAATTGTAAAAGTCTTCTATTAAGTGTTAAGAACTAGATGTATTGTTATTGACTAAAAGGATACATTTTTTGGTGGTGATTAAGACTTTGATCCGGCTCATAATTTGAATCAAGGGATCAAAGGTCTTTTGTGTGTTTGAGTGTCATTGCATTGGTGATGTTTTTCTTGCATAGCCATTGTTTCATATTACAAAGCATCTAAAGATCAATTGAAGACAATTTAATAAATCGACAAAGATATCAAATTGTCAATCACATAAGCATTCAACAACAATTTGACATCCATTGAAAGCAATGGCGCAACTGGAAAATTAAAAGCATGCAAGACCAAATTGTATTTGTTCCGCTAGTCTTTTGAATCATCAAATTGCTCATCACACTGTAAAAATTAAAGGATAAATCATTGAATCTGAGCAGTGAATTGTAAAAAGAGGAAAGTGTCAAACCCTTTCAAGAAAAGTGTTTTTCAAATTAATTGTGAATGTTATCATCACAACTTGCTTGAAATTGATTAAGGAGGTCATTTTCATCAAAATAAAATCATTGTAATCACACGTTAGGGTGCATGATTGGCAGTACCTGACACCATAAATGTAACATCAAATGAAGCGAGCGTGATATAAAAGAAACGAGTGCGAGTGAGTGTGATATATAAGAAACAAGTGCAAGCGAGCCAGTGCAAGCGAGCGTGACAAGTGATTGAGAGAATAATAATAAATGGAAAAATGAGGAAATCATTTAGAAAATGCATCTCAAGAAATCAAGGAATTGCAAGAATACAACCATGAATTGCAAAATCAAGTTAAAAATCCTGAGTGGACATTAAGTCAAAAGAAAAACATACTTGATCACATGGTTGATACAATACAATTAGCAAATGATCTTCGAGATGAAATAGAAATGAAGGATCAATTGATTGATGCGCTTCAAATAAAACTAAGAGAATTGCATAATCAAATTGATGACATGATTGATGCAACATCTGCAACAAATCAAAAGGTGTATGGAAGTTGTGACATAGATGATCTAATAGAGAATATTGGTGCAACATATTCTATAGAGGAGCTTATTCAAATGGTTGATGCAACATGTGATACAAATGAGATCATGCAAAAAGTTGATGCGGTTTGTGACACACAAGACATAATGTTGATAATTGATGCTAATTGTGATATAGGAGAATTGATAGCTAATGCACAAGACACAAAAGATATGGAATCTTCCATGCAATTGATGGAGGAAATATTTATCAAAGATGAATCAGAAGCACATAATGACAACAACAATAACAACAAATGTGAAGAAGTAAAAGAAAAACAAAATAATATTTCCAAGATGTTTGTCAGACCTTGGGAAGAATTATCATTCAACAAAACTCGACACAACTTAGTATATGACAAAGAAAGTAGCTTTCATATCCCAGATTACTCTAAGCCAATTAAGTTTGTGAGTGCAAGATTTCTTGAAGAAGTGAAGAATATAAATAATAAGTTCCAACATTGTCATAGAGTTGGTCACTTGGAGACATAATGTTTTGATCTCCATCCCTGTCTTCATTGTGGGAAGACAAATCATCTCTCAGAAAAGTGTCGAAAGGAGAAGAAGATTAAGCAAACAATTCGGTATGGTTGGATCGACTCTTGGAGATGGAATCAACAAGCAAATAAGTTGCATCAATCTTACCGTCTAGTCAAGATAGAGGTAAAGCCACAATTGCATGGAGAAATGACAATAGTAAAAAGCTTTCAAACAACTATTCCAGATGCTTTTGGTGATGATCTAGATCCAATTCTATATGTTCTCTAAAATTAAAACATGAATCAAGGATGGTGCTCTCCACACCTCAAGGGGGGAGAACATTGATAAAAAAATATACTCTCCAACACCTTCAGGGGGGAGCAAATTGATGAAAAATACACTCTCTTACACATTCAAGAGGGGAATGAAGATGATTAGTGGTAAACCAAAAACCACCACATCGTTTGAGTGAAGATGGTCTGTGGTACTCCAAAACCACCACATTATTCAAGTATCAATAATTAGTGGTAATCCAAAACCACCACATTGTTCAAATCAAATTGGTCGATGGTCATCGAAAACTACCACATAACGAATCCAAAGATTAAGCTTGGATCCCTTCAATCATGAACCATTGAAGAATATAAGAATCCAAAGCTCAAGCTTGGATCCTGTCAAACAACAAACTTCACACATTGCACCTAACAGGGGGGAATATCAGATATCAATAATGATAGTTAGGCTTCAAGATTTGAAGTCCTATCATTCATAAAAATCAATCAACAAAATGGAAATGTTCAGACATGGCAATGGTTCACTTCTATATGAAAGATTCAAAATCCAGATGTTGGCGATTTTTCAGGCATATCTTCATCGAAGCTCAGTTCAATAGTTTTATATTGAAGATGATAACAATTATTGTTTTGTTACTGGCATAATTATTCAGACTTTTGATTTAGGGGGGGAATGTTAGACTGTGAGTCCCTAGACAATCACGAAGTCCGAGACCACAATGATATGAGTTTTAATCCTTAGTTATTCTCGAGGTGTTGTCATGATGCACTGATGAGTTGTCAATGAGATCTAGATCTAGATCTAGAAGTGGTCAAACTTATGTACTATAAATTCACATCATGAGATCAATACAATGTGCATCAGACTTAAAGCCTTTTCTGCGATTTCTTGTCTCGTCTTACTTGTGCTCAATTCTTAACAACTAATCAATTAGAAAGGTGTGTAACTTACAAATAACTAGGGTGACATACAACGACTATGGCTTATCAATTAGAAAGTTTAGTGTAATTTACATGCAAATGGGGTGAGAAATGACCATTAGAAAAGATGCAAATATAAGCAATGATCACGTTATCATATTTGTGCATCAAACATGACCGTATGTTTCGATTTATTGTTAAACTTTTGATTTTAACTATTTTTTGTTGTAGCTAAGGTTTTTAAGAAAGATTTTATTAAATAAAAATTAGTTTTAAAATTTTTAATTTTTGATTAGTTTAAAAGATACGCTTTTCTACTATCTTTTTAGGGAAATAAAAAAATTAAAATGAAAAATGTTTGCTACCACACTATGCATTGCTTATGAATGTATTTGCAATGGACAATACAACGATACAACCATTTGGGACTGCCTCCCATTATTGCAAGTGATCCCAGGCTCCAGAATTAACCTTATTTGGGAACTACACACATGCAGTAGTAAGTACTTGAACTCTATTTCCAACTTATATCAATTATCTATTTTCACTGTATAACACATGTGGAGGGTTTCTTTTAACCCAATAGCAGTATTATGCTCAAAAGGTGGAGGGTTTCTTTTAACCCATCAACGGACTCCTTCTGGTATCGACATGTATGGGTTCTTCTACCTGGACCACCCCTTCAATACTGTACCGAGAAGGCATTGGAGGCCATCGGTAATGAACTGGGATGCTTTATTTGTATTGACCCAAAACTCTTGAAGAGCTCTAACAAACGAATGGCGAGGATTATGGTTGAACTGCACATACATGTTAGGCTACCGGATGTCCTAGACATTTTCTGGCGAGGACGATCGTTGACTCAACGACTAGATTACCTTGGTATTCCTTTTCGTTATTCAACATGTCATAAAACGGTTCATCTCTGGCGTGACTACACAGGAGCTCTGGAAGAAGAGGAATAAGAAGGATCATATCTTCGCAAGTTACTGAGGGATGATTCTTCATGGGTGGACTCCTATACACCGGGCTATGAAGGAGTTATGGACGAGGGGACTGAGGACCTGGTGGACACTACCGATTTACAACCAACTCCTCCTTCCACGCTCATGGGTAAGCTAAAACATATTTTTCCTACTTTGTTTTTTACTCTCTCTTCTTGGGAATGACACCATTTAGACACCTCTGTTATCCCAAGACTTGACCCTTAACAAATTATTTTTCCCATGTCGTGCAACTCCTCTGCTTCTTTACCATCTGTGGCTTTAGAGTCCTCTAAGTCTGGTCCTCTTGCTACACTGTTGACACCAATCATTGAATATCCGTCTTCCTCCCTACCACCTAACACAGGTGGGGTCCTCATAGTTTCCTCTCCAAATCTGTCCTCGGATCGTATAAACCTCCCTTCTACACCCCGCTCTTTGAATAACATTAATACCATTGGGACTACTTCTTTGCTATCTACACTACAGGAACATGATATTGATAGTATTGGGATATCCTCCTCCATCCCTCCTTCAATAGATTTGCATCTTCTGGTCCCACTACCTACCTATTTAGGTAAATCAACCATCAATGATTTACAAGATTTACCTTCCACTTCCTGTCATGATCCTGCTACAAACACAACTAAAAAGGATTTCTCCTGGTCACATGGATTAGGAGTAGAGACCTCGCCTATAAAAACCTACAGTGCTCAGAGGAAAGCATGCTCATCTGTCACACTATCTATTGTTCCACCTGTTGATTTGACTGACCTTGGGGCCCTTAGAGGCATTAAAGCCCTTGCCAGGTCACATCCATGATACTATTTTCCCTAAACATTCGTGGGGTTGGAGGCGCCCTCAAAAAGGCCTCTCTTCGACGAATGATTGATACCATTCATCCTAGTATTATTTTTCTCCAGGAAACCCTGGTGGACGAACAATGTTCTCATGCTTTTATCAATGGATTAAAGTCTCACTGGTTTGTTAGTGCAGTAAATTTGGTGGGCACTTCAGGTGGATTGCTTGTGGCTTGGGACCCTATCTTTTTTTTTATCTAAAGACATTCTTTTGTTGTGGTGGCATCTTATTGATAGGCACTTGTTGCACCAACAAGTGACAGGTAAATATTCTCAACGTATATGGACCTTGTTTTAACAAATTGGATTTATGGTTAAAGGTATCAACTTCCGGTCTTCTAGCAAAACCAAATCTTATCTTGGCAGGGGATTTCAACTTCACCTTATCTTCTGCTAAGATTTGGGGATTGAATGCCTCCATTGACGCAACGGCCTTACAGTACAATGTTATTTTCCAACAACACAAATTGGTCGATCTCCTTCTAGACGAGGTGGTCTCTACTTGGAGAAATGGTAGATCTGGTACATCGAGTATATCAAAATGTCTTGACCATTTCTTCTTATAAGAATCACTTCTTCAACATTCCGACAGATATAGAACTCGGGTCGCATATCTGTTCATCTCAGATCATGCCCCCATTATTATACAACTTGATTCTTACTCTCATCGCTCCATTTACCCATTTAAGTTTAATCCTATTTGGTTGGGGAATCATGATTTTGAACGTCTGGTCTCTGATGTATGGACTGATTAAACCTTTAAAAATGAGCCGGATGTACAGAGGAGATTAGCTGGAAAGTTAAAAGTTCTAAAATCAAAAGTAAAATGTTGGGCCCGACAACAGTTATCAAAGACTTTTGATAGACTGTCACAACTTGAACTTAACATTCAAGATCTGATCTTAGAAATCTTCGAGAAAAAGGGTATTGATCACAATAATCTGCAACGTCATTTAAAACTTCTTGAGACAGAATATATTAATCTACTCTTAATTGAGGAAGTGCATTGGCGAAAAAAAAGCAAAGCCATCTGGATAAACTATGGAGACAACAATACAAAGTATTTTCACAAATCTGCGAGTCACAGAAGGAACTACAAATACATCTTGGCACTACAATCGGATGGCACTGTCTCTATCATTGGACAAGAAAATCTACTAGATGTGGCGCTCAATCACTTTAAAAATGCCTACCGAGATAAAGGACTTACTAACATTATTGATCAAGCAACTATTACAGGTCTATATCCAAAGATCATCAGTGATAGTGAGGCGAAACTTCTCTTTGCACCATGCACAAAAGAGGAGATTTGGAAGGCGCTCGACACCTTTAAAAAGGACAAAAGTCTCGACCCGAATGGCTGGACAGTCGAATTCTATCTTTATTTCTTTGATATGATTAGTAATGATCTTTGGGAACTGGTCGAAAACTCCAGAATTAGAGGAATAGTTTCTCGAGCACTAAACTCTACTTTTCTGACGTTGATTCCCAAATCAAATCATCCCAACACCTTCAGTGATTTTAGGCCTATTGCTTTGTGCAATCTCTGTTATAAGTTTATTACAAAACTTATGTCTGACAGGATTAAGACGTACATGTCTTGCCTTATCTTGAAGGAACAATTGGGCTTCATCAAAGGTTGAAAAATACTGGATGTTATTGGATCAACACAAGAGGTACTACACAACATAAAGCAAAAGAAATTACAAGCACTGATCTTAAAACTGGATCTAAAAAAAGCTTTTGACTGTATCAATTGGGACTACCTTAGAATGATTTTATTGCAATCTGGTTTCGGCTTTCCTTTCACAAATTGGATCATGGGGTGCATCTCTAGTGCGACTATTGTCGTTCTGGTTAATGGAGAAGCCACATCCTTCTTTTCAAATGAAAGAGGCCTACGACAGGGATGTCCTCTCTCCCCACTCCTATTTATTTCGGCCTTAGAAGGTTTGAGTATCCTTCTCAAGTTACGTCAGCGTGATGGGATTATCACTTACATTAAGGTTTCTAGATTGGTAAAAGTATTGCACTTATTATTTGTGGATGATATAATCATTGCCACAAAATCGGACCTAAGAGAATGGCAAGAAATCAAATCGATCATGAACCTCTTCCGTCGCACTTCAGGATTGCAGATAAATGAGTCAAAATTCACTTTTCACTACTCTAGTCTATTGGCGACAGACATTGAGACTTTTAAATCAATCTTTCTATTTGGATACCATGTGATCTCTCTAGGTATTAGATATCTGGGTTATTATCTCAAGCTAGATTGTTACAAAGTAGTTGATTGGAATTGGCTTCTTATAAAATTTGAAAAACGTATTGCACACTGGTGCAATCGCTGGCTCACTTTGGGTGGAAGATACATTCTTTTAAAATCGGTGCTGGAAGGCCAGGGTAGTTTACTGGATGGCTCTTGCCACCATCCCTCACTCCATTTTGAATAAGATCAGACAATTGATGTTTTCTTTTCTATGGACTGGCAATAGTAAAAATCATTCTCTTCATCTCTGCAGATGGGATATTATCGCAAAACCAAAAGCGGTAGGTGGTTGGGGACTTCACAATCTTGCCCTTTTCAAGTAGGCATTTGCGTAAAAAACTATTTGGCGTGTTTTAACACAAGATGGTATTTGGCATCACATTGTATTTGGAAAATATATTACTCCGTTATCACTTGCCCGTTGGCTTAGACTTCCAGTTATCTGCACAAATAACGCCTCTCCGATCTGGAAATATCTTTTAAAAAATATTACTTTTATTCATCACTGGTTATGCTGGAAACCTGGTTCGAGACATGCTATTCATATTGGCAGGGATGCGATATTGGGCCTTGGATCCAAGGCTTTTCTCTCTTCTGGTTTACTAGATTTTCTTAGGAATATAAAAGTTTTTTTCCTATTTCAAGCCCAACACATCTCTGATGGTGGGTTCACTTGCACAAATTGGAAATCCAGTACTGATTTGGGACTCTCGAGGGAATTTTCTCAGGAATGGAATTCCTATTGCTCAATGCTAAGTGGAGCAGGGATTCAACTACATGTAGCGGAAGACACTCTTCAATGGATTGGTGGGGACTGTTTCAGTCTATTGACTGTTAAGAATGTATACAATGATATTTCTTCTACAATCTGGTCACAAAGATGCACATGATGGAGAAGAAATCTTTGGCGTTGGTCTCTTCCATTAAAATTAAATTTTTTCATTTGGCTTGCTGCAAATGATAAGATCCTGACCTGGGATTCACTACTTCGTCGGGGTTGGATGGGTCCTAATATGTGCTTTCTCTGTCGCAACAATTCTGAAACTATCTCCCACATCGTTTTGGACTGTCTAGTTACAAAATCAATTTGGCATAAGATCACTATAGTCCTAAATCCCCAAAAGACGTGGACGAGCACAAATTTACACGATTTCTTGGAAAAATGGTCTCTGAAGGACTTAACCTTACCCCATCTATGAGTTATTGTCTACTGGTTTAATTGGCTTACTCGCAATCAGGCGATATTTGAAAATATACCTGTCTCCATAAACATTGTTTATTTCAGAATATTGGGTGAGCTGAATATCGACAGGATGAAGAGGATTATTGCCCCTCGCTTTATTCAACCAATTCTTCAGGTGAATGGCAATAATGCTTGGTTCGATGGAACTTCTCAAAATAGTGGATTGTAATGCGGAGCGGGCGAGATGATTCACCTTTGTGATGGCAGTAGGATCACTTGGACCTTCAACTGTGGTGCAGGAACAAATACAAAGGCATAACTACTTGGCGTCTCAGTCACCCTTCTTTTAGCTTCTCGTCATAATATTATGGATCTTCATATGAGGGGAGACTCCAAAATCATTATTGATTGGTTAAACAAAAAAGGAAAGCTTCAATTTGCTGTGTTGGAATGTTGGAAAGATAGGATCATTGAGCTTACTCAAGCATTCTCTCAGATCAGATTTTCACATATATATAGGGAATTAAATGTGGAGGCGGATATCCTATCAAAAAATGCTTTATCAAAACATATTGACACATTGAGGTATCAACATTGGACAAATGGACTAGAGAGTCCTTCTCAATGTATTACTCTCTTTTAGTTTTGATACTTGCTAGTTCTTATTTTTTTGTATCTTTTTATCTTGAAGGTATATAACTTTTTTGGCATCATAATGGACCAACGATGATAGGATATGATAGGTTATAACTATCTACGCAAGTTATTTTGGGATCTCTACCTGTTATATGACTCTTTTTTAGTATAGTTCTGATATGTATGGGAACAATCATCATCTGTATTGTAAGGGCTCGGATTTGTATCCTTTTGGTTATTAAAAAACCAGATATAATACACATGAAAATTTTCTTTTGGAAAAAAAAACACATGTTTGAAGAATATACGTGTATTTTTGTTTATCAATTTCAATTAATATTTGGTTTAGATATATATCATTTTGTTTTAAATTTATTAAACATAGAGATAAAAAATTTGAGATGCAGCCACAACATTTCACTGAATTGTGCAACTAAAAATAATTTAATGATGTTGACATGTAATTTAATAAAACAAACAAATACCAAATTAATAAAAGATGGTGTGATTCAACAAAACAAACAAATACCAAATTAATAAAAGATGAATATTACTTAAAAGCATAGTTACAACCAAATTCGGTTGTATTGGTGAAAAAAATACAGAAATTCGATAATTTGATTTGAATTACGAATAGTTCGATGAAATTCGGTTCAGTTCGCAGCATAGACGGTTCAACAAGTGGAGCAAATTAACGAGAAACCCGTGGTTAATTTATGCTACACATATTTGGAGTGTACCTGCCTAACACACAGATAAATAAATAGACATGGGATCGCGTGTAGGAAGTCAGAATGGAGTTAGGCCTCTAAAGCAACAATGGCCTTTCAAGAACGCCATCCAAAAGCAATGTCCAAAATATCATAGATAACATATAATATTTGGGCATTTTTAAATTCAAATATTTGATTGTTTACTCCATGTGGCATCTGGAACTTTTATTCTGCCTACATAAGCAAAGAAATATCAAGCAAACTAGTCTTCTCTTTATGGCTTGACTTCATTGGAAAGGGACGAGGACAAGTAGATATTATACAATGCTAGAAGGAGTATGTGAAATGTGATCAGGTATTCGATGTTGTTGTGTTCTCATAAACTATTGCAAGCCCTGTATTGGAGAGAGAAGTTGAATGGAATGTTTAAACAATAGACAATGTTGGAAGGAATGATAATTGTCTTGTTCTTCTCTACATTGTACTTCCAATCTTTACATTCTTCAATGATCTGATCCCCTTATGATTTGATCATATTTGATCCCCTTATGAGTATTTTGCTTATTCCATTGAACTTTAATGTGTTTCTCTAGTTTGAGAACATTTTCTAAATACGTATCTATTAATCACGATTGGTGAGGGATCTTAGATAAATAAGTTTTGAAACAATTAGGGGTTTTGGAGGGAGGGGAGGGAACAGATGGGTGTTGCTTCTCTTGGTGAATTGCACTTATAAGATGTTACATTATCCAAAGTTATTAAAAGTTATTCAAATTTCAAATTGAATGAGGAAAAAATTGAGCAACATGCATAGTTAATGTAGGAAGAGAAGTATATATATCTAAATCTTTAAGCTGCATATTGTCGAATTTTTTTCGAATCGAAAAAAATTATTCGAATTTTTATTGTATCGAATTGAATTTCAATCCGAATTCAAATTCAAACTTGGTAACTATGCTTAAAAGGAGGACTGAGTCTCAACCTTGCTATGACTCACACCAAACGTCATGAGCATCAAACACAATATGAAATCACTTATACCACATATGGCATCGGTGAAACTAAGAGACACAATGGAAGGAAGGACAATCCATCAAAGCAATTCCTGTAAACTTTTAAAGTACACTTACACCGAAAGTCAAAATGATCTAAGAATTTGTGAGTTAACTTGATTTTTACTGCACATTGATAGAAATATTGAAACCTATGTTGTTACATTATTGTTGGTTCAAACACTGCCTGTTGGCAGTGTCTATCTCCAATTATGGTTGCATGACGCTCGAGTTGGCAACATTTGGGCATCCCCTGAATGACACGATAGATGATTTCTTCTTCGACAAGATCTAGACGATTTCCAACTGTCTCTAATTATGGTTTTGGAAAAAGGGTTTTGTGCTTTTGAAATGTTAGGATAATTCTTGGAGACCTAGATGATAAAGCCATGGGAGATGCAACGCCTCTCACAAAAAAATGTGTAGAGTACTATGGCAATCGTGAAACACTACCAATAGCAATGTCACTTTCGTGAAATAACGAAATAACAAAAAATAATTGTTTAAAGAAACAATATTCTTGGGGAATAAATTCAGAGGACATAAACCCAAACATTAAGAAAAAAAATTAGGAAGATATGTTTGATATTCAATGAAATTTAATGAGAAACAAAAGAATCACCGACCTTAATCTTTAATGGAAAACTCCTTAAACAACCTCAAACTCCAACAAACAAATACACTTACCTCTTCCCGCTCAGAGAAGTTGCAAGCTACTGCATAACCCTCAAACTCAAACTATCACCTTTCCATTGCATGTTATTCATGAAAATTCAACACACGATCAGACTCAATAACTAAATTCTATTCAGGTTAGGGTGTGGGTCAACGTCTGTCATGTATTAGGTATTCAGGGCTAGGGCATTGCTATAATTCGAAGTGCATGGGCTGTTGATATTATGGTAGTTGCGGGAGGTATTTGCCTCCACATGTAAACCCGACGAGAATAAAATATTCCGGGAAGCAAGAAGAAACCCTAATTAGTTGGCTAATAACCCTAGAAGACAAGTTAGCTCAAGAGGATAATTTGTATTAGGTTATTAGCCTCCAAGAGAAGAAGTTGGCTAAAGGAAATATTATAAAACTAAGTAAATAGGCACTCGGAATGAGAAGTCGGCCCAGGTAGTTTATCAGTTTTAGTATAAATACAGGAGGCCAGTCTTCATTCTGGTAGACATTCTCAAAACTGCAGAAGCAACACTTGTGCGCATTGCAGTTGGTCAGTTTGTGCACAAGTTTGGAGGAGAGTTGTCGTTGCAGTTGCTGCAGCTAAAAGATTTCGTTTTTGGCCTGGACTCTCTCTTGGTTATGGTTTGGACTCTCTGATCAACTCTTGTTACTCCTATTTGGTGCACTATACTTGGAGAGAGGTGTGCTATCTTGTTTGGCTATCTAGCCCAGGGTTTGCTTTCGAAATGATTCTCTATCAAGGTTAAGGTGCTCGGAGGTGGCTTTGGCCTATGATTAGGTGACAATAATGATATTATCTATGGTTAAACGAGCACATCCATTATATTCTAACATGGACTTGGGTTGTTGTCTACTCAATATTGAGGTCATGTTAAAAGCACGAGAGTCACAACACAGATATATTGGGGTTATAATAAAAACATAGTAGTCATAACAACATAGACATATATTATGCATCGATACAAAACAATGAAGTCAAAACATTACACAACCTTTATCAACTCTACCTCGATAGACACGCTGGCAAATGAGGAAAATCGTGCAAAATAAACACGACTTCAATACCAAAGTATTTCCTAGATTATCACGCTATGGAACACATGACTTGATGTTTTATTACATATCCTTCAACAATTTAATTCTATCATTTGTGAATCAGAGCTCGTGGCGTCGTACATAAGTTATTTATTGCTAGATCTAAGGTCAGATGAGATCTTATCATATCTTATTGGCTCCACATCATGTAAGTTTTTATATTTTAATTTTGAATTTAACGTGCCATCACACTTAAATTGAAGTATTCAAAGCTCTTAAACATTTTTATATTTTAATTTTGAATTTAATGTGTCATCAGGCCTGGAATATTGACGTTTTATGGGACGTTTTTTTTTGTTTTTAAATGTATTTGACAAGTGGATATAAAATCCACACGTCAAAATTTACCGCTATAAAAATCCTCAACCCGTTTCACTTCATAGTGTACTCGTCATAAATTCTAGGTGTTTAGTTTACTATAGTGTGTCATCTACCTAGACCTCACACTGAAGAGGGGTTGGGTAAAAGTTTGTTGGAGGATTAAATTTAACAATAAACAAAATTTAATTAGTTTCAGACTCCCAATCCTTGAAATTTAATTAGTCCATACTCCTAGTTCACATAAAGTGTTAATAGTTAATTGAATATCCATTCACCGACCTACTCAAATTTACATATAATAACACAAGACAATTTGACACTCATGAATTTGGGGTAAAACGTAAAATGACGGACATGAAAAACAAATCACCGTCATCAAAATTTCACTTGACAGGTAAAATAAATTTGAAATTCCAACCCTGCTTGCCATCATACTTAAAGTGAAGTATTCAAAGCTCTTAAACATTTTTATATTTTAATTTTGAATTTAACCTGCCATCACATTTCAATTGGAGCATTCAAAGTTGTAAAACATTGCCACTTGCAATGCATTAAGTCATGATGAAGAAAGGCTAGCCCATCATAGAGTAGAGCAAGCCCATCATATCCTTCAATTGTTTAATTCCATCCTTTGTCAACCATTCATGGTGGCAATGTACACAAGTTATTTATTGTTTGATCCATATGAGATTGTATCGTATCGGCCCCACATCATGTAAGTTTTTTATATTTTAATTTTGAAAATTAATGTGCCATGATGGCACACTTCGAGTGCACCATTCAAAGCTGTAAAACATTGCTACCGACACTGCATTGAGCCACAAGGAGACGAAACAAAGGAGAGTCGAGTAATTTGAGGTATTGGCATTGCAAATAAAGACTCATTAAGACTTCATAGAGGAGAACCTAGTCATTCCAAGCATATTTTATTATTATTATTTTTTAAATGTCAAGTTTAAATAGAAGAAATTAGTTGGATTTTCACCAATACAAAAATTAGAAAATAACCTATTTAAAATTAAAAAAATATTATTTTTTATTTTGCAAAACTTCAATTTAATATAATTTAAAAAAATATTATTTTTTATTTTGCAAAAATTCAATTTAATATAATTTTAAAAAATAATTAAAATAAAGAAACCCTTTGACTTGTGAACAAACACTATATAAAAATCATTATTTTTTATTTTACAAAAAATCAATTTAATATAATTTAAGATTTTTTTTTAGTTAAAACTTAAATTCAATAAACCCCTTTGACTTGTGACCAAACACTATATAACCTGCATTTGTTTTTTTTTTTTAATTCAATTTAATATGGCGTTGGTTCTACCTCCGTTAGTAAATAAACCCATCTACCAAACACTATATAACCTACCGGGTATTATAAAATTAATACAAGAGGGAGGATGCTATCAGCATGGGAGGAAGGACAGAATGTTCTAGATCATGGGTACAAGAGGGAGGGTACTATCAGCATGGAAGGAAGCACAGAATGTTCTAGATTAAAGGAAGAAGCGAAGAACGTGTACCTTATTCAGCAGATTTCTTAACAGTGAAGATATGCTCAAGCTTCATGCTATAAACATGGAGGTATCTATATACACATAATGCTATGTGTCTGCATATGTTCAGGGTCGTGTGAGAAGAAGGGGAATTGATGGCTATATGTCTGCATATCTTCAGGGTCGTGTGAGAAGAAGGGGAATTGATTGAAGGAGCCAAGAAGAAAAACAAAGAAACAGAATGAACAGAAGCCGAGGCAGACCCCGCAACAGAGGGATGCTATATCTTCTAGCTATGCATGTGGCCTCTGAGTTTTGTCAGCTGGACAGAAAACCCCCGGTCACAGCGGGCTTAATTGCAGCCAACACTCTGGTCTATCTCAGGCCCGGGGTGCTGGACGACCTGCTTCCTTCTTTAGGTGAAGTCTGTCTCAACCCATATCTGGTTCTAAAGGTACGCTACAAACCCCAATAATTTCAATTAGGGTTTATTTTTAAAAATCTAATTATTATTAATAAAAAATTACTGTACAAATAAAAAAATGGGTAATATTTTACTGAATGTTTGCCATGAACTGATTATCGTGGTATAAGTAAGCTGGTTCTTGTTCAAATTTGGCAACAATGAAATTTGCAAAAAAATTGCCTTCGCAACAATTTGATAAAACTCGCCATTGTGTTTGGCAAAGAGAATTAAGCATACTCAACTAATAAATTTCAGATTTATGGCAGTAAATCAGAATTAANAAGAGGGAGGATGCTATCAGCATGGGAGGAAGGACAGAATGTTCTAGATCATGGGTACAAGAGGGAGGGTACTATCAGCATGGAAGGAAGCACAGAATGTTCTAGATTAAAGGAAGAAGCGAAGAACGTGTACCTTATTCAGCAGATTTCTTAACAGTGAAGATATGCTCAAGCTTCATGCTATAAACATGGAGGTATCTATATACACATAATGCTATGTGTCTGCATATGTTCAGGGTCGTGTGAGAAGAAGGGGAATTGATGGCTATATGTCTGCATATCTTCAGGGTCGTGTGAGAAGAAGGGGAATTGATTGAAGGAGCCAAGAAGAAAAACAAAGAAACAGAATGAACAGAAGCCGAGGCAGACCCCGCAACAGAGGGATGCTATATCTTCTAGCTATGCATGTGGCCTCTGAGTTTTGTCAGCTGGACAGAAAACCCCCGGTCACAGCGGGCTTAATTGCAGCCAACACTCTGGTCTATCTCAGGCCCGGGGTGCTGGACGACCTGCTTCCTTCTTTAGGTGAAGTCTGTCTCAACCCATATCTGGTTCTAAAGGTACGCTACAAACCCCAATAATTTCAATTAGGGTTTATTTTTAAAAATCTAATTATTATTAATAAAAAATTACTGTACAAATAAAAAAATGGGTAATATTTTACTGAATGTTTGCCATGAACTGATTATCGTGGTATAAGTAAGCTGGTTCTTGTTCAAATTTGGCAACAATGAAATTTGCAAAAAAATTGCCTTCGCAACAATTTGATAAAACTCGCCATTGTGTTTGGCAAAGAGAATTAAGCATACTCAACTAATAAATTTCAGATTTATGGCAGTAAATCAGAATTAAGAAAATATTTGTTGGAATATCAATCCACATTTTGAACTCGGATTCCTTCATCAAGGAGGTCATGTAGCTTAGTGGTCCATCGGCCCGCTGGAGGTAGGTCCTGAATTCAGTTCCGGCCTGTCCAATCTTTTCAACATGGAAACATGGTATCAGAGCTGGGTGTTGTGGCTGTTGGCAAAGTGTGGCTTGCAAGGTGAAGGGAGGGGTATGTTCGAAAATCAATCCACGCTTTGAATTCGGACTCTTTCATCAAGGAGGGCATGCAGCTTAGTGGTAGGGGGCATGTCCTGGGTTCAACTCCTAGCCTGTCCAATTCTTTCAAACACTTTATGATGGTATCATTGCTAGGTGCTGTAGTTGGTTGGCAAAGTACCGCTTGAGCGCGGTGTTGAAATATCGATCCACACTCCAGGGTTCGATTCCTTCATCATGAAGGGTATGCGTCTAAGTGGATGAGCCACTCACCATCGGGGGCATGTCCTGGGTTCAATTCCTAATCGATCCAATATTTTCAACACTATAATTATCTCAAATTCTAATACGATAGAATTTTATTTTACATATCGAATTAAAATTCTCTAACATTAGAATTTTGAGCATGAACCAAATTCATGGTGATTAAATTAGCAGAATCTGGTTTGGTTGTCAGTGTTCGAGATTCAGCGAATTTGGAACTTTTTCGAAAAAAAATTGCTGAGTGTGGCAACTAAAGCAAGGTGTAGATTTTTCTGTATGTTTTAGTTTCTTATTGAGGTTCAGCTACAATGACCCAAAACTCCAGAGAGAACCAAAAGAAAGAATAGAATTGTTGAGGACATGGGGATATATCTAAACAAATCTCTATTGTTGGAAAATTTGGGGAGTATGGTCTCAAAACTGAAAGGAAGCCGTATTCCCGTTTCACATTGCCATTAAAATCATAGTCACATGTCATGTACTTGGGATTGAATTAGCCGAAGGGTAATAATAGGAATTGGATTCGAGAGAAACTCGGGAAATAAAAATTTAATAGACCCAAAAAAATCCTTAAAATAGGCAATAGTGTCATTAAACTATATAAACGTCTGTTAAAATAAAACATTTAGTGTTTGGTCAAACTGGCTTAGTAACTCAGCAAATTGGTCAAACCTGCTCTACAAGTCAATTAGACTTGTTGAGTCTTGGTTGAACAGTGAACTTGTCCAGTTGTGGTTAGACTTCTTGAGTCTTGGCGAGTTTGATCAGTTTTAACTTTTGACTTAGTATGGCCCAAATGAGCAGACTAGCTAGATTTAGAGCCAAGCACTGGACAGATTTGTCGAGTTTTCTTTCAATGGTTAAAAATTAAAACCTAACTTGATGTCTAACTAGCTTTCAATTCAGTTTCAGTGCCTTGCTTTCACTAGAAGATTGGTCAAAGGTCAACTAAAGGATTAATAGTGTAACCTGAGAGAGTGGATCTACTCGGGTTTCCTTTTTGTTGTGATCCTAAACATTAACAACAATGAAGGAATAACGTGGCCAAGAAATATGGAAGTGCTTTTATATTGCTACTATTAAAGAGTTTGGAAAGTTGTTCCCAAGAATAAAAGGAAACCTCGATAAGCATCTTAGTCCAACATCTACCTTGTAGCACCCATTTAGCATTATGTAGTTGAAGTCTCCGAAGCTTGCATTCTCTATTAGACTTGGGAGTTGGAGCAGATCAAGTGAGGCAATGTCAGTGAAGGCTGTTACATGGCATGACAATTAAGGATGTTACATATTCTCAAACAAGCTCCGGAAGTACCTTATCTGGGAAGGGGTACATTGATTCACAAGGTGTTTTGAAGGAATAATGGAAAAAGTAAAAGATGAGTAAGCTAACACTGAAAAATGGGTAGTGTTAGACCCCATTTTGTGACCCTGCAGCCGTTGTATAAACATTATGTACATATGGATATTTTTGCTTCAGTGCCAACCTGCTAACTTGCTAAGCCATGTGGGCTTTGTGTATGAAGCATCTTATGATGTTTATATTGTACATATTGTAAGTGTGTTAGGTTCCTAGTGGGAGCCCAAGGTCAAGGCCCCACAAGGAAACGATTAGCCTACTTAGACTGAAATTCTTTAGACTTTTCCTAAGTGGACATAAAAGTGATACCCTAAGCACAATGTAAGCACTCAAAAAGGTGAATTAATATAAATGAACATACCAATGGCTTCCATAGGAAAGAACCAGAAGATGTGAGGCCTATGACTTGACAAGTGGCAATGGAAAAAGGAGCAAGAGGGGAAGTTTCACTCGTCCAACTCCTCTTCCATGATTTGATATGTGGCTTGAGCATATGGAGCCTTCAGAATATGCCAACACCTCAGCTCATGCACACCTACTAACTTCCATCTATATAAGCAACTTTTGAGATTAGGTAAAGGTTCCTTCCTTTTCTTTTGGTTGGTCTTACTCCTATTCTTTGGTTGTAACTTGTACCTATGTGAGTGAGCTTTGGCTGGCATTGCTGACTCCTGAGAGAGGGTTGCATATTGTTTTTGCTCACTATGTGGTGGTGGCAGGATGAACACCCATGTTGAGCCATGTACATGGGGACCCCACTGAATCATGGTACATTTGCGACAGGCTATAATTACTTGTTGAACTGATTTTCCTGCTTCCATGAGGGGATAGCAGTTATATGCCGAGACAGAGACAAGCTGCATTAGCAGTTTAATGGTGTTCTTGCTAGTAAGTAGGCTAACAAGGATAGGGGCTCCTGTCCAATGTGAAGGTTGGCAAGGGATGCTTTGGTCTAGCATATAGGTTAGCAAAGCCATTCAACTAATTGATGCAACACTGTTTCATGTGGATGTCTAGAGCTGTTACACTTTCCCATGCTCAGCATGTAGGCTAGCATAGTTTCATGTGAGTATCTATGGAGACGTACTTGTGAGAGAGTTTCCCTTACCCTT
Organism: Picea engelmannii; assembly: GCA_009831015.1. Taxonomy (NCBI): domain Eukaryota; kingdom Viridiplantae; phylum Streptophyta; class Pinopsida; order Pinales; family Pinaceae; genus Picea; species Picea engelmannii. The sequence goes on from ML784964.1 coordinate 299,681, forward strand.
GTCAGTTCATAGTCTTGGCTTGAGGTGGCCTTTGCAGTCAAATCCTTTTGTTGGGTGGAATTTGGAAAACCATTCCTTGGTAGCTATTCCACATGTTCATGGTTAATTGCATACAAGTATCTATCTTTTTGTATGTTGTATTTCACAGACTGGATTCTATGCTTTCATATATCGAGTTTTTGTGCTTAACTGAAATACTTGCAAGTCGCTCCCTTATAAATGACTAATGTAGTATGGAATCTGAATGTATGATGTCTGTGGAGCTGCATCTCCTGTTTAAGTTCTGGGTGTTGTATCTGAGTTGTATGAGAATATTGTTGTCCAGTGAGGAAGTTGGGCACATCACATTCTTGGTTCAGACTCCAGAGTAGTTGAGGGCTTAATCTTTAGATCAAGCTAGTGCATTTGAGAAGGTTTTCTGTCCTGTTTCCTTGAAAGTGATAAGGAGAGAGCCAGGTACAAACAAGTAAGCTTGGTTGCTACCAGCCTAGATCTATGAAGTCCGGATCTATCAAGCACCGAGAGGGATCAAATCTCTTAAGATGTAATTTTTTTGATCATTTAAGATGGATTTAGGTTAAGATGAAGTGTAACAATATTTCTTTGTAAATATCATATTATAGTATATCTATTTTTCTGTAGATCTGGATCTCTCCTTTTATCTCTCTATAAAGAAGATTTTATATTAGGTGTATGTATCAAATCTCTGTCTCTCTCCCTCTCTCTCTCATATATATATAGATATTTATATTTATATTTGACTAACATATAATATTATTATTATTTGTTATAAGTATTATATATATTTTTTGATGTTGACATGTAATTGTTAACTGTGTAAGTGAACATCTCCATCACACTGGGCTGTAGAGCACCTTGTTACTCTTGGTGCAATGATCCCCTCTTTATCAATACTATTCTCATCCACTTTATCAACTTCACTTTTATGAAGGAAATTAAATAAAATATATCAATATGTAACTTTTAGTAAAAATGTGTACCTTAGCTTTGCCTGACTGAGCAATCTTTTTAATTCTTTGCAATCCTATATTCTTCTAGAGGGCTGTTATCTGTATAGATAGATAGATGGATTACTACTATGGTAATTATTTTTAAATGCTCCCTCTTTTTCTATCCTGTTGATGTAAACTACAACTGACATTGAAGTCCTTGAGGAAGTATCAATTACAACTTTCGGTTATAATTGTTCTTGAGGCTATATATGATCTTGGCAATGCATCATTCATGAGATGAGTGTGATATCCAATCACAAAGAATGAAAATAATATGGAGATGAATCTTTTTAAGGGACACCATGGGTTCTGACTCCGAAAGCATCTGTATATTTTAGGTACCACTCCAAGGTAAACACCGAATACTGAAGTTGAACTATCATGTAAGAATGGTCTGATAATGGAACTTCATTCTGAAATGCAGGAAGCCACTTTCTGCATGCTCTAAAGATGGAGATACTTTAGTCTTTTAAGTTTTAACACTCAGAGAGTAAACCATCCTTTGCAGCTTCAAAAAGGTAGGTAATGGGGCAACAATGATTTATATTTTTAATGGTACTCTATGAAATTACAAGTATAAAATTTTGGGAGATGATTAGGAGGTTATATGAAGGTGTCTCTTTTGGGATTGAAGTTTTGTGGGAGGTTGGCTAGTATCTTTAGATATTCATCAATTCCAAGCACTTGTTAAGTTTGTTGTGAAACCAATGGTTACTTCTATTTGAAGGTAGATGATGAAGGGAAGAAGAATGACTCTACTCTATATCCCGATTCCCAACTATCTTCTTTCAAATCATATTTTATTTAGGAAGAGACACATAAGAAGGCGACTGCATTCTGTTGATCATTATAGGAGATTAAGGTTCATAATGTGTAAAATGTGGTGAGTACTTGCACAAGAGATCTAGCTAGCAAAAGAACGAACACAACTTGCAAATTAGAGAAGACGAGAGAAAAATTAGAGAGAAAAGAATAAGAAAATGTATTAACCAAATGAATGAATGATAATTTACACATGATATACTCTGTATAGGTGAACTAATGCGCACTGGAAGAGAAGCCAATGCTCCATAGTGGTGGTTTAGAGAGATCTGGACACACACAAACAGTTATCGGAGTTAATTACCACCTAGTTCTAGTTAACTAGTCATGCAATCTTCAATTAACTGAGTCACACGTGTGGAAGTGAGAGAAGCACATGCAACTGCTGGTGATAAAATCGAGGTTTCCATGCATGGGTGACTTCCACTAGTCTAACTAAGTGTAACTGTCTCTAAACTGAAGAGAATATTCTCCTAGAATGTAGGAGAGGTTCCTAAAAAAATAGGAGACCCTCAATAATGACTAATAAACATAAGAAAATAAGGAAAACATATCCTACATGTGTGTAATATCTCTAACACCCCCCTTGAACACTACTATGGGGTAATGAAGAATGGGTCTTGGCAACAAGGGCCATGTTAGGTACCCATGAACAATGCAACTAATGAACACTAAAGAAATAAAGTGAGGAAAGAGGGAAAACCTCATGGGAAGCCCCATAACTGATGGTGCCTTGAACGTACCGAAGGATACGTTTTGCAGCCTTCCAGTGTAACTCATGCAGCTCCTACATGTTCCTGGAGACTGGTCCCACTGCATATGATAGGTCTGGTCGAGAGTGGGAGAGATACAACAAACTCCCCACAAGTTGTATGTACAAAGTCATGTCAACCAATGGAGTGTCCTCACCATCCTCAAGTCTCACTCCAAATAGGAAGGGGGTATGGGCAGACTTGCAGTCTGTCATGTAAAATCTCTCCATGAGATCTCGAGCATACTTGGCTTGAGATATCTTGATGCCTGAAGCATCCTGACTAATATCGAGACCAAGGAAGTAACGGAGTGGATCCAAGTCTATCATCAAAAACCTGTCATGTAGAATCCTCTTCACCGTAACAATCGAGAAAGTCGAGCATACGATGATCAAAAGATCATCCACATAAAGAACTAGAATCAAAAGTGAATCAATAGTCCTAAGCATGTAGACATTTGGATCAAATTTGCATCTCATAAAATTCTAGGACAACAACTAGCAGGTAGGAGTCCATCTTGGCGTACCAATGTCTTGGTGCCTGCTTGAGGCCATAGAGAGACTTCTCGAGTCAGCAAACCAAAGATGAATTCTGTATGAAGCCAGGTGGCTGCTCCATGTAAATCTCCTCTGAGAGATCTCTGTGAAGAAATGCATTCTTCACATCCATTTGATGGACTTCCCATCCTTGGCTTCCGCAATAGCAAGGGCCAAATGGATGGAGTCCATCTTCACTATTGGAGCAAATGTCTCATCGTAGTCTATGCCATGAACCTGCTGAAAACCTTTAGCAACCAGTCTTACCTTGTATCTACTAACCTGTCCATTCGCTGCGCTCTTGGTCCTGTAGACCCATCTGCATCTTGACAAGCTTCCATCCTGAAGGAAGTAGAACCAAATCCCAAGTTTGGTTCTCAAGGAGGGAGTTGTACTCTTGCATGGTTGATTCCGTGCAACCTCGCCATAGGTTTGTGGGTCTGAAGATTGAGCCACATAACAATGCATAGGGAACATGAGCTCAGTGGATGTGAGTACATGAGGGGGATCCTCGAATTGAGATCGAGTCCTCCTGAGATCCGCTGGATCCCCAACAAGATCTCCTGCATCTTGAAGAGTGGTCTGTGCGCACTTGGGCCTTTGTTGTAGCTCCTCATTTGCCTATACTGACTGTGCATCTGCATGTTTTGAATCCTATGGCTTTGTATCGGAACTCAGATCTGAAGTAGAGTCTGAATGTGCAGACTCATCATCTCGAATTGGTGGAAGGAAAAAAGTACTTGCATGCGGCTCATCTGGAGCATGCGAGAGACTGTCCTCAAACTGAACACTACACTAAATGATGAGTTGGTTTGTAGAGGGATCAATGAGTCTGTATCCCTTCACACCGTCTGGGTATCCAACAAAGATACATGCAATACTTCGAGGATTGAGTGATTTCCTCTTTTCAGAGGGAATCTAGGCCCATGTATGTGAGCCGAAGACATGGAAGTGGGTGACTTTTGATTTGTTGCCGCTCCAAGCCTCGAAAGGAGTATTGTCCTTAATAGATCTGTGAGGGGATCTATTCTGAATGTGATTGGCACAATTAAGTGCCTCAGTCCAAAGCTTGGGAGGAAGTGATCTTGCATGCAACATGCAAGAGGCCATCTCTTTGAGAGATCTGTCTTTCCACTCAATAACCTCGTTTTGTTGCGGAGTATATGGTACTGTGTGTTCCAACTGTATCCCAGCCTCAAGACAAAGATTCTGAACATCTTTCACAAACCCCTTTGGAAAAGTGGATATCAGGTAATCCGGTGACCATCCCTTTCTTGCTAAGTTGCTGCATGTACTTGAAGTTTAGGTGACCAAACCTCTTGTGCCATAGTTTACTACTTTCATCAACATGCGTAAGTAGAATAGAGGACATCAATCTTGGAGTTGTCTTGTATGTCGAATATGGACACAGAGTCTGGTGTGAACTCCACCTTTTTGCTTGAGCCTGAGTGTGTAATCCGATACACAGAGAGCATATTCACGGAAAGTCGAGGAACACGAAGAACGTTCTCAAAACTTCCATGATCTAGTTCTACTCTCCTTTTTTCGGCGACCTCAATTGGAGAGTCATCCCCCATGAGGATAGGAGGACCATTGCATGCAGTCAAAGAAGATAAGATATCCTGTATGGCAGCCATATGGTGGGATGTGCTTGAATCCACAATCTAGGCATTGGGTGAAGAGTGAACAACAACTAATGCATGATGATTACCTTTGGGAGCATGATCTTTTGGCTTCTTCTTGGCACCCTCGGGAATTTGATCCCCCCAAGGTTGTTCTTTTGAAGAATTTGAGTCATAAGGTCTATTTACTTCTTCATGCATGCGGATTCTGGATGGAATCCCTGTTTGCAGTAGGTACACTTATGTTCTTTCTTCCCTTTTCCACTTTTGGATCCCGAGGAGTCATTGAAGGGTTTGGAGTACCCTTCCTTCTTTTGTTTTGCATGCACCTTTTCTTTGCCTTTCTTTTTGGATTTCTGATGTTGATAACCGTTGCCATCATGTGCAACAAGTGCATGTGCTTTGGAGTTTTTGATTACATCCATCTTGATGAGTTTGTCTTGCTCCTGAATCAGAGCCTCAATGAAGGTCTCCAAAGAGGGCATAGTCCACAATGCTCCAACAATCAACCCATGAGTGTGAAAAGTAGAAACAAAAACTAAATAATCTGGACCAAGTTTTGACAAAATAGTGAGAACCATTCGCTTTTACTCCTTTGATTTATCAACCCCGCAAGCCTGGAGTTGCAACAACAAATCCTTGTACCTTGTGAATAAATCATGGATGTTTTCAAATCTTTTTGGATCTAATGCAAGTAACTCCACCTTGAGCATGTGGCCTCTCATCTCATCTTGTTTGCCAAAGAGTCCTTCCATGGTGGTCTAGATCTCGTTTGGAGTTTTGTAAGAAGATACATGAAACAACAACTCAGGGGATATGTGCATGCAGAGGGCTCCATAAGCCTCATTCATTCTATTGAGGTATTTGGATTTTTCAATGGCCGATGCGGGTTCTGTTTCCATAGCCATGGTTAACCTGTACAATCCTCTACCTCGGAGCAAAATCTCCATCTTTTTGTTCCATTCAAAGTAGTTGTATGGTTTAGCATGACAAACGACGAAGATTGCATTCTTTCTGTGTTCTTCAATCTTCAGTACCTGCAAATAAGAAATGTTGGTGCACCTTCTTTCTAGCAACCTGTGGGCTCTGATACCATGTAGAATGTGGCGAGTACTTGCACAAGAGACCTAGCTAGCAGAAGAACGAACACAACTTGCAAAATAGAGAAGACGAGAGAAACATTGGAGAGAAAAGAATAAGAAAATGTATTAACCAAATGAATGATGATAATTTACACATGATATACTCTATATAGCTCAACTAATGCGCACTGGAAGAGAAGCCAATGCGCCATAGTGGTGGTCTAGAGAGATCTGGACACATAGGCAGTTACCGGAGTTAAGTGCCAGCTAGTCCTAGTTAATTAGTCATGCAGTCTTTAGTTAAGCACATGCAACTGCTGGTGATAAACCGAGGTTGCCATCATGAGTGATTTCCACTAGTCTAAGTGACTTCCACTAGTGTAAGTGTAACTGGCTCTAAACTGAAGAGAATATTCTCCTAGAATGTAGGATATGTTCCTAAAAAATAGGAAATCCTCAATAATGACTAATAAACATAAGAAAATAAGGAAAAAATATCCTAGGCATGTGTAATATCTCCAACATAATGAGCTTCTTGAGACTCTAGGTAGTGAATGGTACCTACCTTTGATGTTGTAGCAAACTGGGCATTGAAGTCCAAGGTTGCTATATATATTGATTTTTGATATTGGAATATTTAAACTTATTAGCTGAAGCTGCTAAGGACAAATCCCTGATGGCCTATGGGAATTCTTAGGACATTTGACATGCGAATATGCAGATTTCAAGAATTTCATACTGCAATTAGCAAAGCAGAGATTATACTTGAAGTAAGGTCATGGTTAGGGAAATCCATGTAAGAGTAACTTATCCAGCATTTGCTACATTGTTGTCCTACAACCGACACTCTCTCCAACAGTGTGGGAACTCTTCCCACTTTTGGATATGTACCCAGCACAGACTGAGTAATCATCCCCTAACATGTCCAACACAAAGATAAACTTTGATAGAACTTGTTCCTGACATCCTCATTAATGATCAGAATTTATTCTCATTCTTAGATATAGTGGGATTAGGATTGTTTCAGGGAAATCATGTGTGGAGGTTCTTGCCAATTCAAATTTTAAATCTGTAAAGCAAAGAGTATGCCTTTGGATTCTAGCAGTGTTTTCAACCAAGCTAACTTCACTAAATTCAGTTCTTCCTGTTATC
>ML784964.1:352914-363978 GCA_009831015.1 Picea engelmannii
CACTGTCTAATGGCTATTTGATTCATGATACATATATGACGAAAAAGTTTTGTTGAGCACATTGACAATTTTGGTGAATAGAAGGGAACATGTATATGATTTGTTAAGACTATGTAACAAAACGATTACCATTCTATTTACATGTTATTTATTCATATAAGTCATTTTTTCTCCCTTCATGAAATTGTACTATATTTATTAAAAAACAAAGACACATGACACAATAAACATTTCAATTGTACTATATTGATATAAAAAACAAAGACACATAATATACAAAACATTTGATGGAACATTAAGATTTTATGTCCCTAACTGTAAGTTCATCAAGTTCATGCTTTGGGTTTGCCCACTGTGAAATCAATGTCACCACTACATCTATGTTGTGAAACTAGGCAACTACGTGTTACTCACAGTGGATAAAGGCTAATGAACCCACTTACGATGATGTTTGTTTTCTAGACGCATGCAAGCAAATTTTTAATTGATGTTACTGTGAGGCACGAGTAGAATCAATCAATGGCATTGTAAGCATGAGTCGAATCAAAAGAGTGAGGGATTCTGGAATCTGCAACACTCTACGAGTTTGTGAGCAAATTTTCTCTTACTTAGTAAGAGTTTGTAACATAGTAGGTTTCATTTTGAGATAGGGTTTAATGATATTTAAAAACACTTATTTTTCTCTATTAAATATTTTTGAGTATGGGTTAAATAACCACATTAATATACATTGAGAAGTTGATTTTATCTTGCTCGAATCTAGCTTACCTATAAGAAGTGGTGTCATTGTCTTTATCTTCGCCTGTGCATCAAAATCGAGTAATGATGAACATATAAGCAAGAATAAGTTCATCTAAAGATATGAGTGAAGCGCAAGAATAAGTTCATAAAGATAAAGATAGGATTGAAAACAACTACGCAAGGTATATTCTACTCCATCCATGAAAATCTCTTGTCATATGGAATAATCTATCAGGTTTAAGAGTGCTTGGCCCATTTACGAAATCAAAATAAAAAAACCTAATTGTATTTGGCCACATGTGGAAAACTTAATGGTATAAAAATGATACTTTTGTTAAAACATATGCCAAAAAGGAACCCAACAAGGGACTAGATCTCCACCAACACGTTTGGTAGTATTAACATTTGGATTCTCCATGGCTGGCTCCTGATCTGGTTCACGCAAGTCGTGACCTATCTCTTCGGTTGGTTTTTGTGGCCCTATTTTCAAATAAGTGTGAAAAGGGAAGTTGTAAGACCTCGTTGTACAATCCAGTTATTGGAATGCTATAATTTGGCACTGATATTGCATGGTACATACTCATTAATTATTCAAGTCTCGGGAATCTGTTTTCCTAGGATCACATCCACTCAATGTTCAATCCACTGTATTTCTACCACAACCTATATATCTCCCTGTCGTGCCCTGTTCCTGTCGGCAATGGACAAGTCTACAAGGAAACATTAAATGGAGTAGTTGGTTCAGGTAGGCATTATAGTGCAACATGCAGAGAGATTGCATTAGAAATCATAAACAACATTTTATGTTTTCAAACTTGCATGGAAGGGACTACGCTGCCATGCGACACTTGTTATTATTAATTTAATTGGTCCTTTGTTCCTTTCTCCCTTTGTGAAATCATGGGAACTCCCTCCTTCCTCTCTGCAAATATCCCCATACATGTGAGGATTCAAGCCTCAAATTGTTTCCTTGGTACATATCCCCCCATGTGCACTAAATCCTCCTCTACACGCTTTCCTTGTTGCTTTGAGTGTCATGTTTTTCTGCTTACTTATTTCTCTCCCTCTTGGTGCTTTCCCTCCTACTCTCCATGGATACTTTGAATCTAGAACCCTCTTCTATAAGCCTACCTAACAAGAGGCATCACCCCACTTCCTTTGAGAGCTCCAAACCGACTATAATTCTAGCCATTCCCATGTAACCAGAGTTCTTGTAGGAGTTGTCCACATCATAAAATAAACCCAGGGAATTCCCAATTTCCTTGAAGACTTCATCCTACCCTAATATTAGGGGTAGGCCTAGGAGCTTGACCCATACTGGCACAAAATCCATGTGGGTTGACTTTACATTAAATTCCAAGTGCCACTTCTTCAAGTAGAGAGCTTGAGAACCCCAAGTCCATTGATCTATTATGATTTTGTTCATGTCTTATCCCAAGAAAAGATTAAAAAAAAACCATCCTTTGACCAAAACCATACTGTGCAACGAGTAACCAAACAGACTTGGGAAATTTTCTATTGTCCAAGATTTTAGGGTTTCAACATTCATTCTCTTGCTCTGGAACTATCCCACAAATGCATGGTTCCTCTAGATCCATAATCTCATGGAGCTTAATGCTCTCTTGTAGCTCCAAATTGATTTCTTCCTCTTTTTGCTTCACACACTTGGATATTTTCTTTGTTTTCCCTATCCTTTCGATCCCAACACCTCCTGGTTAGAGGTCAAGGATTTATAGGATAAGACCTCTCTAGACAACATACTATCGATAAAACCTCTATCTTCAATACCTTCCATAGATTCAGAGACACCAAGATTTGGAGAGTGTATTAAACTTAGTAGCATGTCTAAGGGAAGTTCACCATCATTGTTTGGAGAGCCTAATGATTTCCTTTGATATGTATGTGGTAGTTGATCCATGTGAAAAAACCTTGATCCACCATATCGTCCCATCTATGTATCCTTTGTAGTTGTGCTCCCTATGAGAGGTGACGACTTAACAAAGCATATGTGGTTAGGTCGGAGGGTTTAAACATCGACATATACACTTTAGTGTTCCAAGTTCTTGAAAGGTCGCAAATCATATCCCCTAGGATAACTAATGTGTCATATTCTAGCAGATGATTTCCAAAATATGATGGATGATGTGGGGGAGGGTTGTATTCACAATACAACTTCACTGGTATAGACCAAATTTGTTGTCCTTCCAATGGGTGATCTGTGTAATAAATGGCCTTGTCTTCCATTTTGTCAAGTCCGCAAGTTTGAACTATAGTGAAAACCAAAATTTATAGCTAAATCCTAGGCTTGCGAAAAATCCTAGTCGCAAACTAACCATTTCTTCCTCACTCATATTGGTTCTATTATCCGACTTGTTCAATCTATAGTGTTCTTTGTTTGTATTTAATGTGGACAATAGTAAGATATCTACTAAAATCTGTACCCTATGCTATTGAACTGCACTTTGTTATTGCCTTGGATCTATGATAAAATCTCTCTATTTACTTGCTTAGTACCATATCTACATTTCATTCAGATTTGCACTAGATATGCTTCTTCCAAATATCAATACTAGATCTATGCTTAGTTCAAATTTGTGATCTATTATTGGTTCATATCTTCCCTCGAGCCACTCTATTCAATAACTTTGTTACCTTCCAATCCATAACAGTCAATAACCCTAGAACCAAACAATCCTCTCATGAAGAACCTAGAACCAAAAACATTCAACGCTCCCATTTAAGAGTGAAAACCAAAATATGTAGATTGTAGAAAAACCCTAGCCACAGACCAACCTAGATCCTCCCTTCTTGTTTGATTGAATTTAAAGTTATACAAAATCTTTCAATTCAACCTTAATTTAATTTAAGTTTAAATTTCAATCATATATATATATATTTTTTAAATTTAAATTTAAATTTCAATCATATATATAATTATTTTAGTTTTTTTAATATATTATTAATAAAATTTTGATAATTTATATAATGTTATAAAAAATTAGATTTGTCGATTATTATTTGCAATTTATATTTATACATTTAATTAATTTTTTATTATTAATTTTTATTAAATTTTTAAATAAAACTAATTAATTAATTAATTAATATATATATATAATCAATAAATTTACCTTATGATTAAAACCGTGCCTCCCCATTTCAAATGCTTTGATGACAAACTTTACTATACTAGACAATATATTTGTTACCTTACATTGTTGTTTTACGTGTAAATAGTGTCACTTCTTTATGATTTATGGTCATTTAATTTTTGGTATTACATCATGAAGTTTATCATTATTGATGGCATAATATTAAATTCACAATTACATGTATTACAAAGAGAGTTAGTATATCACATTATTTCACTCTTACATTCTTAAACAAGGGAAAAGCTGCATAACAACTAGTCCCCGTCAAAGAAATTAATGCTATAAATTTATTAACAAGGGAAAAATAGATAAATAAAGATTGATGTGTAGAAGAATTCAAAAAAATCTAACTAAAAACTCGATAAACTCTAACTCAAAACTCGTAAACCTTTAATGGTTTCTTTGAGCCTGACTCGCCAATAGAGCAACACCTGATGCACCTAGAGATAATAATTGTAGCTTTCTTTCATGAGAAAGTTCCTTAGCAAACCTACCAAATCAAATGAATAACATTAACATGTTTCAAACCTATTAATGAGAATGCTAAACCTATTTTAAAAATGTATTCATTGCTATTAATGATGGCTATTTCGATTGAATGAAAATGGTATATATACCTAATCAATGCATCCTTATTGGTGGCTTGTTCTAACACTTTCTCAAACAAAATGGATTGTATATTCGCTCCTAAAATAGTATAGGGAACTAGCATGGAAGCATATAAGAAATTCCATTGGTTTTAAGTTAGATCTATGTATCTTATTTGTTTTGGTGGGATTTTTTTTTCATGTAAATGTTTTTTCTTTTATTTATTAGTCTCATCATCATAATTACAATGCATCTCATTTTTTATACATCTTTAGAGATTTATTTATCAAAGAGTGATCAATTGAAAGGGATTTGACTATTTTCTATACAAAACACTACTAACATGTGTCAACATTGCAAAATAAAGGTAGGGGGTGCTTCATCATGAAGATTTTGGTTTGGAGGAGAATGAGAAATTTGAAGGCAATGCTGATTTAAATGCCCATTAAAAGGAAATATAAAAATATATGAATATGAAAGCAAAACTAATTTAGATTCCTAGGTTGTGTACATTTTCACAAATTCCCTTCCTTCAAAGCAAAGGAAGGGACTTTGTGGTTGGAAACCTTTAGTTTTACCAGGTAGTGCACACAGATATTAAAAGAAGACATGGATATGAATCTTTATCCATGATAGTCACCCTTAATAAAGGTACAAATTCAATCAAACTTGGACTGGTTGGCTGAGGATGAGAGTGGCTTATTCAATTCATTGCTATATCCCATGTTTCAAGAAATCATGGAAAAGTAGGAGTTCGAATGCCAACTAGGAGGAGTTTCCACATCCCTGCAATATAAATCTGGTACTTCTTAGTTTAGTTGTTCCACTTGAATTTATCTTCAACAAGTTTTTTAGATCCTTCATTACCAACCATATAATCATTAAATTCTTGTCATAGATTTGCAAGTTTAAATGAAGCATGTTTCAAATTAAACATTTGAGAATAATTAAGTTTGCAAATTTGTTCACATGTTTGGGTTTCTTTCATTGTCTTGTGTAGCAGCTCTATCAAGTTCATTAGAAAATGTTTTTCTCCTTATAGAAACTTGTGTTGGGGGAGGAAAGTGTGCAAAACTAGATTATGCATAAGAGTTCTTACGAGTGACCATCCTTTCCAATAAATCTCTTCCATGCTCCATGGTATGCCCAAATCCATCTTGCACTTGTTGGAAAACCGAGCAACTATATGGTCCAACCCTAAAGTGGCAGATGTCAATGCTGGTTTGAACTCGTTTGCAACGTCTTCCATGAGTTTTTGTAGGAAGTGGAGATGTGTTTATTCATTGGGCAACTGCATAAGTGACAAAAAATGTCACGAATATTTTGTGAGACCGTTTCTCGTCCATGAATTGGATTAACATTAGTGGAAGAAACCATTGAAGCATTAACATTACTATCTATCTACAAAGAAAGAAACAAATAGTCATACCAATAGTAAACGAGCGATAAAAAACATAAAATAAACCAAGTTATGAAAGGAATACCATGACAGGAACATCCAAGTCATACGCGATTCCAAAGCCATCATTTTCAACTATCTAGTGAAAAAACATTGCATCATATTATACCACAAGGACTACTATTTATTGCTACTGATCTACATATTCAATATGAAATACTCAAATCACCTAATATGGGGTTGATTCATTGATTCTTGTTTCTATCTCTTCTTGTTCCAGCCTTTTTTAGTCCCTTATCATGCTAACCTTAATGACATGCATGCACGGATATCGATTTTTTTCCCAATTGCAATCACACATAGAAAAATTTGAATCTGAATGCCATACCGTATTATTTTTTCAATATCATGTTGAATTTGCACCACGCCATCAAAATATCTGAGTGCTGTAGTGTCACATTATGATATGGAATAAGTTTTTCTCTTAGCCATGGACCTCTATTTTCTCCACCTTATAATTTCTATGGAAATCATTTTCCTTTGTGCATTGACACCACCAATAAAAAATATGGACCACTGTTAACAATTGGTGCACCAATCAATCCACTCGATGAAGTGAAGATACTTGTATTGAATTTAAAAGAACTTGTTTTAGGTGTGAATCGAATGGCTTGATAGCTCCATTTGTTTCTTGTCCAACATGTTTTAAGTTACGAAAAGATTTTTCCCACATCTTTGATGAACATCAAAGAACATTGTTAATATTGATCACAAATTATAACATAAATATAAAATATGAAACTATAGCAAAAATTATGAAAATTGAAAATCTATGAATTAGGAAACTACAAGAGAAATTGAGAACTGAAATCTAAAATCTGAAATTTATGACTAGAGTAGAAGTATGTGAAAATTGAAACTATAGCAGCCAAACCTATTATGTCCAACCATCGTGCTCGAAAGTACTAAACAAAGGAGGTTTCTTCTTGGAANAAGAGAAATTGAGAACTGAAATCTAAAATCTGAAATTTATGACTAGAGTAGAAGTATGTGAAAATTGAAACTATAGCAGCCAAACCTATTATGTCCAACCATCGTGCTCGAAAGTACTAAACAAAGGAGGTTTCTTCTTGGAATTCATTTAGAAATTTGTTGGCCTCTTCAAGCATAGAATCTGCATTTTTTTGGGTGCACATAATGTTACCTAAATGCTTAAACATGGCTCACCTTGTAGTATCATCTTTCAATTTCATCACAATATTTTTTAACCATGCCCTTCTTGTTAGAATATGAAAGATGTGTGCTCGTTTTACCATTGACAATACCCTTGTCACCCAACCATAGGTTGAATCCACCCTCCGAGCACATTTACCTTGACAGAGAATCATTCCAGAAGAAAACCCTAGGCTAGATAGCCAAACAAAGGGTAGCGCACCTTTCCCCAAGGATAACACACCAACAAGAGTTGATCAGATAGTCCAAACCCTAGCCAAGAGATAGTCCAAGCCAAACGTCATCTGCTAGTTGTTGTTAATGTTTATGCCATTATTATAGTTCTTTGCATTTCAATAGATAATAGCAACATAAGAACAAGATCACTGAGAAATACACATTCACAAGAGACACATCATTTATCCTGGGAAACCCTCTAGGGGAAGAAAAACCAACAAAAACTTCCTTATCATAAATTGCCAATACAATGTCAAGAGATAACTCAAACCAATACAGATAGTCCTCTCCAAAAGATGCACCACTCTTCTCCCTCTCTCCAACTGGTAAGTTGCAGCTTGCCTCTTTGAAAATGAGCAAGTGTGTTGTGTGTTAAAGTGAGGCGCTAGCCTCTATATATATACAAGACTGGAACATGTGAAGGGTCTTCACTGGCAGGGCCAACCTCTCACTCTAGGTGGGTAAACCCACCTTTAATTTATTTCTGGGTCTCAATAATAACTGCTGGGGCTGACTTCTTATTCTGCCTATTACAAATGTCTGTTGACCAATCTGCAAAAGGGGATTTGGTCCTAATACAATTACCGACATGATTAATCCATAATGGGGATTAATCCTATGAATAAAATAACAATAATAATAAGAATACTCTTTGCAGTTACATTATTTCAACACTCCGCCTTAACAAGAAGGATATTCTTCAACAACATCAGGCGAGAGAGGTCTGCATCATCAGCGGCATCAGGAGGACAATATCGTCAATATCATCTTGAAACATTGGCTAGCATATTTACGAGTCATCAGAAGTTTTCTTCATTGGCAACATCATCATTCTCGAAAGAATGCCATCATCATCTGCATCAATATGTATCAATAAAAATGATACCTCAACACAACACTAGGCTGGCACATCACAATACTATACTGGCTCAATGTCACAACTGATAAGCTGGTAGCTCAGTGTCAGTCACATCTTGCTTTACGTATAACAACTAGGTCAGAAGCAAGGTATACATCATCATCTTTCTTTACGTCTAACAACAAGGTCAGAAGCAAGGAATCATCTTGCTTTACGTCTAACAACTAGGTCAGAAGCAAGGAACACATCATCATATTTCTTTACGTCTAACAACGAGGTCAGAAGCAAGGAACACACAACGTCTTGCTTTACGTCTAATAGCGAGGTCAAAAGCAATGACTCATCTTGCTTTACGTCTAACAACGAGGTCAAAAGCAAGGAACATATATACACTCCCCCTTTCAGGGAGGGTCCTTTCAGACTATACCAATCTTATCTCGAAAGTGTTCAAAATTTACACGGGATAGAGGTTTGGTCAACACATCAACAACCTGTTCATCCGTGCTAATGTACTGGAGCTTCAAGGCTCCTCTCTATACCATGTCGCGGATGAAATGATAGCAGATTTCTATGTGCTTCGACCTGTCGTGAAATACAAGATTCTCTGTCATCTTTATGCAGCTCTGGTTGTCACATAGAATCACAGTTGCTCTCATCTCCAAGTCAAATAGGTCAGTCAACAACTTTCGAAGCCATATAGCTTCGCAACTAGCAGAACATGCGACAATGTACTCTGCTTCCGGTGTGCTGAGAGCAATACTGGATTGCTTCCTACTATGCCACGAGATCATGGCTGATCCCAAACTGAAATAGCATCTGGAAGTGCCTTTTCTGTCTGCAACTCTTCCTGCCCAATCTGCATAAGTATATCCACTCAATGTGAAGTCATGATCTGCATCATAGCTGAGACCATAATCCATTGTACCTTTAAGGTACCTCATCACATGTTTTGAAGCTACTAGGTGAACACATCTGGGCTCTACCAGAAACTGACTCAAGGTGTTCACTGCAAAACATATGTCTGGTCTGGTGTTCGTCAGGTACATCAGTGATCCAATAATCTGTCTGTACAGTATGACATCTATCAAATCTGACGAAGTATCGACCAACAGCTTCAGCTTCGTTTCCATGGGTGTATTCATGGACATACATTCTAGCATGTCGAATCTCTTTAAGATTTCGACCGTGTACTTCCCTTGGTTAAGGAAGATCCTTTCTGGACTCTGCCATACCTCAAGGCCTAAGAAATAATGCATTTGACCAAGGTCTTTCATTTCAAATTCTGCGGCAAGTCTCTTTTTACATTCAACGATGAGCTTTTCTTCTCCAGTTAAGAATAAGTCATCCACATACAGTAGTAAGATTACTGGTTCATTATCCATAATTTTGAAGTAGAGATTTAAGTCTGCTTTACTCTTGGTAAAGCCTAAGCTCGTCAAGAAACTGTCTATACGGCCATACCAAGCTCTTGGAGCTTGCTTCAATCCGTATAAGGATTTCTTCAATCTGCAGACATGAGACTTCCTGTCTTCAACCTCAAATCCTTGGGGTTTCTATATATACACTTCCTCTTCGATAACACCATTCAGGAAAGCTGTCTTCACGTCCATCTGGTGCAACTTCCATTTCATCTTAGCTACAAGAGCTATGATGGTCCTGATCAAGGTGTATCTGGCTACAGGAGAGAATGTCTCTTCATAGTCAATGCCTTCTTTCTGGGAAAAGACACGAGTGACAAATCTTGCTTTATATTTCTCAATACTTCCATCAACAACATGTTTTATTTTGAAAATCTATTTTGATGATACCACATCCTTACTTTTTGGTCTGGGAACTATTTCCCATACATCATTCTTTATTATGGATTGTTATTCCTCTGTCATGGCATCTGCCCATTCCTTCTTTTGAATGGATTCTTCAAAGCATGTAGGCTCTTCATCTAGTAGATTACACATCAAAGCCATGTAACTGGAGAATGGCTTTGGTCTTTTCACCTGTCTCATGGTTCCTTCTGGAACACCATACTTCTCTCCACCTTGAATAAGCTCTCTTGCCCAAGCAGGCTTTATTTTATGGGAGAAGGTCATTTGAGGAGGTTCTTGAACTTCTGTTATATCATGGTCTTCAGGAGTCTCCTCATCAGGGGAAGTTACGACTTCCCTTACAGGTTCTGCAGCTTTGGGAACTTCCCTCACGGATTCTACAATCCTGGGATTTACAGGTTCCTCTTCATATACTTCTTCAAGCTGGCATCTTCTTGATTTCTTAAGTGGTGCTTCTTCATCAAAGGTCACATCCCTGCTGATCTCAATATGATGGTGACCAAGTATGTAGATTCTGAAGGCCTTGGATACCTCACAGTATCCCACGAATATTCCATTCTTTCCGGAGGGTTCCAGCTTGTTTCTTTTCTCTTTCAGTATATGAATAAACACTGGAAAACCAAATATTTTGAGATGGATTACCTCTGGCTTCTTTCTGGTGAACATTTCTTCCGGGGTCTTGAACCTGAGTGCGCTATGGGATAATCGGTTCTGCACATAAACAATTGCCATTGCTTCTTCTGCCCATAAGCACATAGGAAGATCTTGATCATGGATCATAGTCTTCACAACTTCTAGTGTGGTTATGTTCTTCCGTTCAACTACACCGTTTTGTTGGGGATATTGATCCCAACATCTTTGCAGATATTCATGAACTCTTTTGAGGTATATTCTCCTCCATTATCTGACGTGAGTATCTTAATCTTCCTTACAGAAAGGTTTTCTATCAAGGCTTTGAATTCCTTGATCTTGTTGAACACTTCAAATATATCTAGGTCTTTTACGAGAATAATCATTAATGAATGATACATAGTATACATACCCATTAATGGA